>SJYW01010679.1:87000-115225 GCA_006410735.1 Raphicerus campestris | reverse complement strand
CTACTTTTTCTGACTTTCTGCTGCCTGGAGTGTGGGTGTGAAAGTGGGAGCTGGAGCAGCAATTTTGGGCCAAGATATGGAGACCTTTTGCAAAGTCTGGGAGAACAAGCTAGAAAGATCCTGGATCCCCAAAACCTGGAAGCTGCCATGGCAGCCCTGAGGTTCAGTTCATGTTCTGTTATTGGGTCTTTCCGGTAGAGCAGCTGAAACTATCCTAACAAGGCACCTGCTTCATCCACAGAAAGTCTTTGTTCTCCATGGCAACCCATCAAATACGCAAAAGCTGATATGCGGTTTGTCTTAAGTATTGTCTATTCTTTCTAGAAAAAAATGTTTCTTCAAATCTTTCACCTAGATTTCATGTTACACTGTTTACGGACATCTCACTTTCTTTTTTCTTCGACGTATTGTTTATCACTATTTCTCTGTAATCATGTTCCTTAGAATGAAAATCATTACTCTAGAAGTGAACTAAGAAGCAGAGAGCAGACTGATTATTCTCAAGGTAGGACAGTAGTGCAGTTCGGAATTAGTGGATCTAACAGTCTCATTGATTTATGCAGTCAGTCATTAGGCTGAGGTGATATCCCGTGACAGGCAACGAGCAGAGAGCTAGCATCTCAAAGGTGAAGATGCTCTGGAAACTTATTGAAAACTCAGTGAATTAAAACATGCCTTCATGACCTGTTCCCTGGTAAGAACTTCCTCCTGACATGTCAGCATGTTAATAAATAAGAAACTTTACAAGCACTTCATATTTGTAAAATTTCATTGCCGTCTGTTGACATGGTGTCCCCTCTGTCAGATTCAGGAGTTGGCTTTGGAGCTTGAGTGTGCCTCAGGAAGAGACAGGTTTCTTGTTTTGGTTTTTTAATTGCCCTGGAATATTTCTGGAACTCAGAACGAATGCATGCCCCTGGNCTACCTGAAATCATTCCCACAAACTTTCAACGAGTGATCAGTGTTTTTCTATACATGTGACTGTGGAAGAAATAGCCGGCTTCCTCTACAGAAAGTAGAGGAAGAAGCTTTTCTTCTCTCACAGTAACAGTGACTTAAATTACATTTCTTATCCTCCCTTGCAGGTTGATGTGGTCACATATCTAAGTTTTAACCAATGGATGTGAGTAGATATACATGGAACCATTAGGTCTTCCTCTTAAAAAGAAGGTATATGCTTTTTGCTACTTTTTCTGACTTTCTGCTGCCTGGAGTGTGGGTGTGAAAGTGGGAGCTGGAGCAGCAATTTTGGGCCAAGATATGGAGACCTTTTGCAAAGTCTGGGAGAACAAGCTAGAAAGATCCTGGATCCCCAAAACCTGGAAGCTGCCATGGCAGCCCTGAGGTTCAGTTCATGTTCTGTTATTGGGTCTTTCCGGTAGAGCAGCTGAAACTATCCTAACAAGGCACCTGCTTCATCCACAGAAAGTCTTTGTTCTCCATGGCAACCCATCAAATACGCAAAAGCTGATATGCGGTTTGTCTTAAGTATTGTCTATTCTTTCTAGAAAAAAATGTTTCTTCAAATCTTTCACCTAGATTTCATGTTACACTGTTTACGGACATCTCACTTTCTTTTTTCTTCGACGTATTGTTTATCACTATTTCTCTGTAATCATGTTCCTTAGAATGAAAATCATTACTCTAGAAGTGAACTAAGAAGCAGAGAGCAGACTGATTATTCTCAAGGTAGGACAGTAGTGCAGTTCGGAATTAGTGGATCTAACAGTCTCATTGATTTATGCAGTCAGTCATTAGGCTGAGGTGATATCCCGTGACAGGCAACGAGCAGAGAGCTAGCATCTCAAAGGTGAAGATGCTCTGGAAACTTATTGAAAACTCAGTGAATTAAAACATGCCTTCATGACCTGTTCCCTGGTAAGAACTTCCTCCTGACATGTCAGCATGTTAATAAATAAGAAACTTTACAAGCACTTCATATTTGTAAAATTTCATTGCCGTCTGTTGACATGGTGTCCCCTCTGTCAGATTCAGGAGTTGGCTTTGGAGCTTGAGTGTGCCTCAGGAAGAGACAGGTTTCTTGTTTTGGTTTTTTAATTGCCCTGGAATATTTCTGGAACTCAGAACGAATGCATGCCCCTGGATTGCCAGGCTTTGCTTAGAGGAGTAGGGACAGGGTGGCTTTGTAATGCTGGCCTTTTCTTCTCCATTTCTGCTGTCGTCGGAGTATGTTCTTTGTAGACTTATGGATTCAACCTGCGGACATGTTGTTCACTACAATCCAAACTCTTGGTCCACAGCGACTTCTCTTTCTGCCGCAGTTCCAAAGGATGGGGTGCTTGCAGAAACACTGTATCACAGGCCTACTTCATCCGAGCTGCTTATTTTTCATTCCTCTTAATTTTAGATTCCCTTTGAGTTTCTCCCCTTGTTTGCCTGCACTTTCTCCTTGAAAGCCCCTCTGCTAATAGTGTCAAGCAATGTCGTTTCCAATACATCATTCCCTTTCATTCCTTTACAGGAGAACTAGGGCAAGAGGTGGTTAACAACTGTTAGGCTCCAGCCATTGAGACTAAAGAAAGCAACTGCAGCGCTGCTATGAAGGGGCTTTCACCAGGAGCATGTGCGCGGCTGTGGGCAACTGTAAGCTTTCTTTAGCTCTTAATTACCCCCACACAAAAGGCAGTGTTTGCTCTCATGCACATGGGATTTACCCGCCTACTCTTCATTAGTGTTAATGGGGGTCTCTATGCATAAATCCTCTTCCCTTCCCCCAGTATCAATGGTGGACTAGATGCCAAGAGGGGTTTCTGCAGTTTGGCTCATTGATTGGTTTCAGATGGAACACAAAAGCAAATCTCTGAGTGTGAGCACGCTCACCCTCCACACACTCTGTGCTTCAGGCTTTATTAACACTCAGGGGATTGCTTGTTCCATTTGCTGTCCCTGGAGTGGCCAGAAACGATCCTCCCACTGTGCCCCACTTCACTCCCTCCCAAGCCATTGAAAAACACTGTTATTTTTTTCTCACATTGGCTTGACTTACTCTATTGTCCTTGATAAGTATATGAGGATACGGATCAGAAGCAAAAAAAAAAAAAAAAAAAAATCACAAATCCCACTCCCTTATATTCCCCAAATACTCTAAATTCCCTTCATGTCCTCCAGGCCCCCAGTTCCACTTAGATGTCCTAACTCTCCTGAGGCTGTTCACTGAACAGTGATGCCATCTTGAGGTACTCTCCTGTTGCCAAATCTACCCTTGTGCTTTCCAGGACCCTCATGCTTACACCCTAATTAGTTTCAGGGTTCCTGGAATCTTCCAATCCTCACCCAAACATTTAGCTCTCAGTTTGTCAGACTATTATTCATACTAGCTAGGAACTGGCCAAGTTTCCATTAACCATACACAGAACTCTCTGTATTGTTATTTCTTGAATCCTACCTCCCACATATAATGCTTTTTTCTTTCTTTGATTTTAGTGGTGGGCTTAAACCTGAGTATACATATTAATGTATAAGTATTATACATGTAATACAGCCACCTTACATGTAATGCAGTGAGAAGAAGAGTATGGATTTCCTTCCAAATCAGAAAGTTTCCCTAAATTAGAACCCCAAGCCCCAGGTTTTTATTTAGTGCCTGACTGACAGTGACTACGCAATTCCCATCCTTCTGCCAGGATGAGAAGGAGAGTGATGAAGAAGCTGGAGGGGGGAGATGCAATATCCTGGTGCATTATGGGTGTCATATCTTTCGTCAAATAATATATCACGTTTATTTGTCCATCTACTTCTTTGATGGCTCAGTGGTAAAGATTCTGGCTGTAGTGCAGGAGATGCAGGTTTGATCCCTGGGTGGGAAAGATCCCCTGGAGGAGTGCATGGCAACCCCTTCTAGTATTCTTGCCTGGAGAATCTCATGGACAGAGGAGCCTGGTGGGCTACAGTCCATGGGGTCACAAAGGGTTGGACATGACTGAGTGACTGAGCACACACACACATCTCCCATATATACAAAACTTATATATCATATGACATGGAAAAGACATATATACATGTGTGTATATATATATATATATATATACACACATACCTCAAATAACAGGATACAGCTAAGCAACGGAGTACATAGCATATATATATATCTCCCCTAAGACAAAAGCCAAAATTAAATCTTTATTCTTAGGTTAGCTTTGCCTCCTAGATTTGTTTAGGACAGATTAAAATTTTCAAAGATCAAATGCATTTCTGATTTAAGCACTAAACTTTGACAAATGTGACTCATGGTAATGAATATGCTACTTGCAATTTTACCAAACAGCACCATGTACATTATTGCAGTTAATCTCCCAAAGATGTTATTTTCCAGGGGTAATCAGCGCAAGTTTAATAGCAAGAGATCAACCTCGCTTCTTCCTGTAGTACTACTGATATATGCCTTTTGTCGTAAATCTGTAAGGCTCTCTCTGGTTCTAATGTTTCTTGGATGAAAAGAAACTGAGGTCAAAGGAACTCAGACACTTCCCCTGCTTCACCCTCCTGCCCTGTGGTGCTGCGCTCTGTTGCCCAGTTGTATCTGATTCTTTGTAGCCCTGTGGACTGTAGCCACCAGGCTCCTCTGGCCATGGAATTCTCTGGGCAAGAATACTGGTGTGAGTAGCCATTTCCTCCTCCAGGGGGTCTTCCCAACCCAGAGATCGAACCCAGGTCTCCTGCATTGCAGATGGATTCCTTACCTTCTGAGCCACCAGGGAAGCCCTTCTTCCCTGTAGAGCACCTCTTAATTTCACTTATTTTTCAAGTATTTTCCATTTCTTGCATCTGACTCCATCTCTTAGCTCCAAATCATAGAACAAGGAAAAAATTAAGTACAGAATAAAAATGTTATGAATTTTAAAGTAGCCACAAAAATTTCTTATTCCTAATATCCTAGAAACTCCCTCCTTTTCCCAGATGTAGTTTTAATATATGACATTCATTCTCCAAGAGACACAGGAGACGATGGTTCAATCCCTGGCTCAGGAAGATTCCCTGGAGCAAGGCACGACAACCCACTCCGGTATTCTTGCCTGGAAAATCCCCATGGACATAAAAGCCTGGTGGGCTACAGTCTACAGTGTTGCAAAGAGTTGTACACGACTGCAGTAACTGAGCATGCAAGGTGGGGACATTCCTCACTAAAGTTTAGGGGTCTAGATGGCAAAAGACCATGGGTCCTTTGAGGCTGTTGACTCATCTATCACTGGACTTATGTTTGAAACTTTATGTTTATCAACTTTAGGTATAATCTAAAAGTTCTTTGGTGACTTGTTAATTCCTCTTGTCTTATGAGCATTGAATATTTGTATTAATATTTGTTGACTTTTCTAAGAATGTGATACATTTGAGGATGTCATAGATCCTTTGAATTGACAAAGGCCATTTGACTCTTCAAGGAATTCTGAGTGTGTATGTGTATAAAGTGTCCACCTTTCCAAGAGCCCTACAATTACTTGAAAAAATTAAGAACAAACATCTTTGCTGAGAAGGGCTGCAGTACTTGATACATTTTCTATGAGCTGGAGCTACAGTGAAAGAGGAAGTAAGGTTCCTGCAGGGAGCCTCCAAGCCTGACTCAACAGTGGAGGGGAAGGAATGTCAGTTATTGCTACTGATTCTGACCTGGTGGGGCCAGAGGTAGTGAGGGACTGTAGTCTTGGGACAATCTAGTTGATTACATGAAAGTGATAAATGCCTTAGCGAAAGCATGCATCTGAATTAGAAATGAAATAATCTGAAAGTCAGCGCAGCGTAAGCTTCAGATTACTTTTGGCCTACAAGTTTAATACACTGGCACACTCGCATGATAATTAAGCCTGGGAGTTAAGTTTCTTAGAGAGCAAAGCGATCACTCTTCCTGGACAGGCAGGAAACTTGTAATCCTTGTATCCACACAGGTCTTAAAAACAAGGATAAACTGAAGGACACCCTTGTGTCTTAAAAAAGTCCAACACTTGTGTATAGAAAGGGGTAAGTGGGAGTAAGTATGCCTGCCTGCTTATAAATATAACTGCCTTTCCACACAGGCTCCTCATTCATCTAGGGGCGTGATGGATGCCAAGGAGTCAAGGCGTCCCATTCAGCACCTCCAGAGGATGCGGTTTGAGGTTGTGGGTTCAGGGTCATTGTTTTCCACGTGATGAGAAACGACCTCGCATATTAAGGGTCTGTCCATTTTCCTCCTGTTGGCCTCCACGGACACTCTCACTGGATTGCTCTAAACAAAATGACTAATGAAGGTAAATCAGCGAAGAACTATATTATGCATGTGGTAAGGAAGCTCACTTAATGGTGTTAACGGCTGCTGCTATTTTCATTGACATCATGGATAACCATAATAAATAGGCACCTTGAGCTGTGAACTGATTTGCTCAAGAGGACAATTGAATCAATGAAGGGCTTGACCTGTTGTATTCCCTTTAAGAAAAAATCATTGAATGTTTATTTTGTCTGCTTATCATAAGTAAGGCAAGGATGAATAAGCCACACACCCATTCTCAAAATAATGCATGGTCTGTGGGGATGATGAAGATGGAATTCCATGTAGACAAAACCCAGAGAGATAAAAGGAGAGACAAAGAGACTGTGGGTGGAGCAGGGATGGGAAAGGAGCCCAGAAATAGGCCTTTTTCAACTCCATCTTGAAACACAGGATTGTGAGGCATCTGTTAAAACATCTCCCAGTGACTTTGTTGGGAGAATATTAGATGAGTCAAAAGTAGGAAGAAAGAACAGGTGGTATGGTTGGTATTAAATCCTCTGCTAGCTCATGGATAAGAGGGAATCTTACCTAGGATCAGGACAATATTGCTCAAACTGGGGCCCAACCCTCCCTCCTGCCTCCATCTGTCTCAGGATTACTTGGAATGTCCATTAGAAGATGTTTGCTTTTTGGAAGAAAAGCTATGACAAGTATAGACAGTTTACTAAAAAGCAGAGACATCAGCTTGCTGACAAAGGTCTGTATAGTCAAAGCCATGGTTTTTCCAGTAGTCATGTATGGATGTGAGATTTGGACCATAAAGAAGGTTGAGCACCTAAGAATTGGTGCTTTCAAATTGTGATGCTGCAGAAGACACTTGAGAGTCCCTTGAACAGCAAGAAGATCAAACTGGTCAATTCCAAAGGAAATCAACGTTGAATATTGGATTGAAATCAACCCTGAATATTCATTGGAAGGACTGATGCTGAAGCCGAAGCTCTAATTCTTTGGCCATCTGCTGAGAAGTGCAGACTTATTGGGAAAGACCCTGATGCTTGGAATGACTGAGGGCAGGAGGAGAAGGAAGCAACAGAAGATGAGATGGTTGGATGGCATCACTAACCCGATGGACAAGACTTTGAGCAAACTCTGGGAGATAGTGAAAGACAGGAAGCTTGGTGTGCTGCAGTCCATGGGGCCACAAAGAGTCAGAACTGACTTACCAGCTGAACAACAACCATTAGACACAGATCTGCGGTATCTGCACTGAGTTTCTAATGAGCATCTCTTGGGGGTAAAATCCAGAGCTTGCATTTGAAACAAGCTCCTCAAGTTAGTCTTACAATCACTAGAATTTAAAAGGAGACAATCAGAAAAGAATGACTTTGGAAAAGTTTGCCGGTGATCTCTCTGAGAATCTTGGTGAGGTCGGAGATATTACTGGTGGCCTCATTTCTATCTCCATACTCCCAAATTTAATTCATGTAGGATATGTATAAGAAAGGGGACAAATGGAATGAATGATGGAAAGAGGTGAAGAAGTCACCCAAGGATAGCTATGGGATCTGCCTTCTCTACCTCTTTCACTGTGGAGGATACATTCTAATTGCATGTCCAGGATTTGTGGCACAGATGGCAACTATGTAACACATGTTCTTCTTTTCACACCTCCAGTCTCCAAAGCACACATTATTCATGGGCAACAACACTTTTCAGCAGAGCCCTAACACTGTCTCACAGTTTGTTCTGACACAACCCTCCATGTAACCACTTCAGTCAGTCTATAGGTGATGAAGTCTTCCTGCCCTATGTGGACACAGGCAACTAACCCCTCTTTCCCCAGAAATAAACAGATGACATGCTAGTTCTTTTATAGGAAGTGACCTGTGGGGGAATTTTGAGGGTACGTGGTGCATGTTAAGTCACGTCCAACTCTTTGCAACCCTGTGGACTGCAGCCCATGAGGCTCCTCTGTCCATGGTATTCTCTAGGCAAGAATGCTGGAGCGGGTTACCACGCCTTTCTCCAGGGGAATCTTTCCAACCCAGGGATTGAACCTGTGTCTCTTATATCTCCTGCACTGCACTAGTGCCACCTGGAGGCTTCATAAGTTGGGTGTAGGCCTATGTCCCATTGAGACCATTTTTCCTAAAAAGATAAACACACGTTCTCAGTTGATCACTGGGTTCAGAGCAGGGCCTGGAGCAGGGAACTCTTTTGTGGATGGTTTAGCCAAGTTTTCTGCTGAATCTTGATGAGAAATGCTCGTCCACGTTTGTGGGATCAGGATGCAGGCTCTGAGAGTAGACTGCGTGGGTCACATCCGCGCCACCTTGCTCTGTACTTTTCTGATCGTGCGGAGGGACACACTCAGGGCTGCATCTCAGAGTCTTCCTCATTACATGAAGGTGATCCTGCTAGCCACCTGCTGGACATTTTGGGTAGATTAAAAGGAATGATGCAATATCTGACACACAATGCTAGTGATTATTATTTTATGTAGGCATACCCAGGCTTCCCAGGTGGTGCTAGTGATAAAGAACCCACCTGCCAATACAGGAAACGTAAGAGATGCAGGTTTGATTCCTGGGTCGGGAAGATCCCCTGGAGCAGGGCATGGCAACCCACTCCAGTATTCTTGCCTGGAGAACCCCATGGACAGAGGAGCCTGGCAGGCTATGGTCCCCAGGGTTGCAAAGAGTCAGACGTGAGTGAAGCGACTTAGCATGCAGCTGTGTGGGTATACGCGCTGTGCTTCTCTTCTGTATTGGGAGATCGAGACTCAGCAAGAGTGAGGAGGAAATGGAGCTAAAAATGCAAGTTAAGTTTCAAGCTTGAGTGGCAAATGGGATTCCACCACAACTCGCAAATGATCCCATTTCCTTTACCAGAGTAGAAAAGCACAATTGTGGGTAGAGTGCAAATCCGAGCGCAGGAGAACATGCTTTGCCTGGTGAGACTTCTGGATTATCCCAGACAATTTCAACTGAATGACCGCGACTGAGGGGGCGGCTGAGTGACAGGTTTAAATAGAAATGACCAACTGTACATAGAAAAAAAAAATGCCATGGAAGGAACCTATGCATTTTTTAAGCCACAGGAAAAGACAGATAAAACTGTAATAATCCGTCTCTCACAGCATCAGGGGCTTAAGGGGCTAATACCCTCCTAGGCTTTTCTGTATGGGATCCCCCACAGTCCTGTCTCTAGGCCTGCTGTCTGCTGCAGTACCTAGTCTGGAAGTGAGCCTTGGCTAGCTTCCTTCTCCCCATGAGGGCCAAGTAATGAACTGTCGGTTATAAACTGTCGAAAACAAATATTAGAAGGTCATTGCGCTGCTCAACTTTGATATACTGAGAAATGTGAACTTTCGCAGGGCTTCTGAAGTATCCTCACGCAGAAATCGGTAGTGTACGTAGATTCATCTGTCACTGGTGAAAACATGGGCACAGCATCACTGCTTGAAGGCTGAGCATGGAAATGCTCAACCCTGATTAAACGGCCATAATTCCTCAAGGCTGTGACATGGCTGGCAGGCATGGGAAGCTGAGGCCTTAAAATATAAATTGTTGAAATTTATAATACACTGTTGGTCTGTCAGAAAAAAAAAAAAAAGAAGCGTCGGATTCTCCCTCGGTTCAAAATATCAGCTAATTATTTTAGAATTTTCAAATGTGGATTTGTACATGTGGTTTGATGATCAAGGGGAAAATCATAGTTTTTTCTGCTTTATTAGACAGATGAGCTGTTTGCATATAAAAGTGTTACTTCATGTTTCCTTAAAATGCATGCCTTCTTTGATAGCCTGGGTGATTTGTTGGCAGAGTTACCTTAAAGTATGGATTGTGAAGCTGGGATAATTAGGGATGCTGCTCAGTAGACTTGGCCTTGAAATTTCTGACACTTACTTTGTAGCAATGAAACATCAGCTGGCAAGTACATTTATTTTCTTCCATGAAGAAGCCTCTTATATATACACCACACTTATTTCAATTATTTCAGAGGATAAGATAATGGATGGCTAACTTATTGGAGCAAGAAAGAAGCCAGATGCCTGGCAATCAGAACTGAGGCTTGGGTCAGGCTTGGAATGATCTTGGGTCAGATTTCTAGAGGTCGGGCTGTGTCNCATTATCAGATTAAGTTATAAATATATATGTACAACATATTTTATCTCTGATATGTCATGATTATTTAGAATAGCTCTTACTTTAGCTACTATGGTATCTTCTTTGCAAACATTTGTATTTGCTTCCGACTGGGTAACCTGCTGGACCAAAAGTAGGTTCTTTGTATAATCATTTTTTTTACATATTTTGTAATACTTGTATGTTTTTAATGTTTTAATTTATAAATTCATTTTGAAATTAAATCTCTATTTAACATGAACAATATCAGCAAGCCATTAATAGAAATTAAGTGAAAGAATGAAAATAACTTTTTCTTGTTATTACGGAATTTCTATTTTCGAGAATAAAATATTAAAGAGAGACTACAAGTCACCCATGAGGATTATGCAAGCAATCAGTTTCACAATTAGGTAGCAGCTCAGAACCATCTTTCCTAAGCTCCATGGAATAGCCTGCCGGTCTCACTAAGTAACTAAGGAGCTAATCAAATCCCTAGTCAGTGTTAGGGACAGAGGAGCTGGTAGACAGCTGACCAAAGACCGAAATAAAACATGATGGTGGAGCCTGGCATAAAACACTCTCCAGAGCTATGCTTTCCTTGCACATCGAGTCCTTCTGAATCTATTTTAGTGTAATGAGATTGAAGAGATAAAAACTATCCCTTTCTGGTAACTTAAATTCAAATCCTGAAGTACATACACACTGAAAGCGGGCTGCTTCTACGTTAAATGTCAGCTTTCACTGTATCGGTCTTGTCCCTGGCTGGGTCAGGCAGAACAGTTCCAGCAAAGATAAATATTTTTTGTACTTTTTGCCTTAGATACTGTGAGACAATCTGGACAAAGTTACATGCATATATTATAAAAAGACTCTGCTGGTTCTCTGATAATTGTTAGTTCTGTACCTTTGCCTCCCATGGCATCTAATTCTTAGTTCCTCGCAATCTCCAGCCACATCAGCTAGGTCTTGCCTCCTTTCCTTTCAATGAGATTGCTCCTTCATAAGTCTATGTTTGCAAGTGGGTGGTCGAAGCCTGCATTCCAGGACCATCATAGCGCTCATTATCCATCTGACTCGACTCCATAGACTGACCTGGTCTCAGATGCTCACTTTACCCCACAACACAGTTCAAAGTCCTCTCAAGTCTGTTTCCGTCGGCCTGTAAACAAAGGAAAGGCAGAGGTCCCAGAGACATCCACGTAGAGCGAAGTCTCTTGATTGACCACATGGAACTGGGTACACATTCAAAGATGTCTCTGGCTCTGACTAAGCCAGTTAAATATGGTAAATCGTGCACATCTGCCAGCCAGCTGTTGCCTTCAGCTCAGTACCATCTGATGCAGGAATCCCTGGAGGTCAAGGAGAAGAACTTTTCAGTTCTCTGCTCTACCCACATATGGTGGTGCAGGTGGGCCCTTGCCCAGCCCAAGTGTCAGAATGCAGAGAGAAGGGTGGTCACACTGACCCTTCTTCCTGTTGTTTTCATCTGCGTCATGTGTTTATGTGGTCCTGTATATTAGTTAAGACAAGGGCCCTGGAAACCGGAAGCCTTTGTTCTTTTCCTGACCATCTGAAAATCACCAAGTGGAGCTAGGCCATATTCCTAGATTCTTGGCTTATTCCTTCATTGATATTTATAAATGTGGCATGCTTCACAAAACAAGAAGATGGTGGGAATCATTTCAAGTTTGCAGAGGACTTGGCCAACTTTGCTTGTTTAGAGACAAGAGGAATTCAAAGTTAGATTCTTCCTTATGAGGATGGTGGTCACCTCTGACTTCTAACGTGATGGGACCTCTGGGGAAAACATCGATCAAAGTCAGAGTTCACAGTGACAAGGGAAAACAGAGAAGAATTAAATAAAGGAAGGACTTAGATGAAATAAGTGGGAGTGAGCAAAGAAATATTAAGGGCATTAATAATCATTTAAAAGTTTCTTTAAGGGGGTTCAAGAATAATATGAAAGAAGCAAAGATAAATTTCTTTTGCAAGACAAGCGATCAGAAAGAAGGAGTAAATCAGGCATTAATGAGCAGACCGAGAGTCCCTTTGGGATATCTCAAGTTAAAACTTTCCTCCCAAGGCTCAACTCAAGTTGCTTGTATGAAAGCCTTTAACAGGCACAGGCAAGAAGCAAGCTATAGGACGTCCGGTTCCACGAGCCCTGCCACACTCGTTTAGTAGCAGTACCTCCTTCTGGAAGATTCTATTTCCTCCTGCTGGGCCCTCTCTCCATCTGAATTTCTCCTTTTGTCTATTTTCCCACCTCCACCCTCAGTCTTTTCCTTTTACGTTTTTGAACTCTTTAAAATCTTTTATTGATTTAAAAGCTGCACTTGGTCTTCATTCCGTGCTGAGGTCTCTCTAGCTGCAGTGAAGAGGGGCTTCTCTTCATTGTGGTACCTTCTCTTGTCATGGAGTGTGGGCTCTTCCTGAACCAGGGACTGAACCTGTGTCCCCTGAATTCGCAGACAGGTTCTTAGCCACTTGGCCACCAGAAAAGTGCATCTTCAGTCTTTTCTGCAAATAAAAGGAAAGGGGACTGTTCAATTCAGCTTCTCTACAGAATTTATTACAATCTTTTCTTTCAGAGACAATTGTATTCTAGTTTTTAAAAAGAGAATTCCTGAATAGCTGCCGTTGTAGCCCANTTGTCTTGGAGTGTGGGCTCTTCCTGAACCAGGGACTGAACCTGTGTCCCCTGAATTCGCAGACAGGTTCTTAGCCACTGGGCCACCAGAAAAGTGCATCCTCAGTCTTTTCTGCAAATAAAAGGAAAGGGGACTGTTCAATTCAGCTTCTCTATAGAATCTATTACAATCTTTTCTTTCAGAGACAATTGTATTCTAGTTTTTAAAAAGAGAATTCCTGAATAGCTGCCGTTGTAGCCCACCAAAACAAAGGAACTTTCAGGGTCTCGGTGGGCACATGATGTTTCAAAGAATTTGTGACGTTTCAAAGCACTTCTCTTCATTTTGTTAAAGATAAAGCCAATTGTCTATATTGGTCTTCGGGCATTGCAATTAAAGGGAGACATGCCATCATATAACCCTAAGACATGCATGATGGCTGTGTCACAAACAGGAATGCAAAAAGCTGCTTGAAAACACGATAGAAGAAATTTCCTTGATTTTTTTTTTCCCAGCAAAAGTGAGTGTATTTAGGATCATAAAAAAATTACACTGTGGGATTTGCAACCATGATGAGCAAGTCCCCTGCAACAAGGAGGGGAGAACTATCATAAAAAAGGAAAAAGGTATGAGAGGGCTACAGGAAGCAAAGTGTCCATGACGTTTTAACTAAAGCCACGTCTCTCTTGAAGAAGTCTTGTTATAGCAAAATAATATGCTAGACTCTTTGAGCAGTGAGAAAGTACTACAAGTGTTAATATACTTCCCTTCTCTGCTTCATAAAGCCAAGTGGCTCTTCTCTCATTAGGGAAAATTGTAAAACTATGCACATTGAGGTTCTTATGGGTTTGTGTGATCTTGCTTTTCTCCTAACCCTAATTTCCGCCTGGATTCTATGAGACTCATTTCCAGTAATATTTGCTCCACAGAAGTTTTAATCAAACAGCTTCCTCATTTTAATTTGCCTCCAGATAATCGTTTGCTTTTTAAATTGATACTGTGAAAACACACATTATGATTGTTACCTGGAACATGCTTTTAGTAACACTGCGGCCTAGGGCTTCTGTGGACTGAAGTCCTCTTTTCCCTTACAGGGAGGCTCTGCCCTGCTGAGCAGCTGTTTCATTTCACCCTAGAGGCGGCTGCATTTTGCTAACTGTAAAAACAATGCTCGTTTATGATAGAATGTAAGCAGTTCTCCCTATTGATGGAGACAAAATCCCCCCTTTCGGAGAGACAGATAACAATCTCTCTCCCATTTTGGGGCTTCCTTCTGTTCTCTTGCTCACTCTATCTCCACCTCCCACACAATCTCAATATTGATGTGACATCACAAAATAATACGATGTCTGTGAGTATGCTTGAAAAACTCCACATAATAGTCATGACAGTAAAGTAATGTCAGTTTATTAAGCAGTTCCTATGTGTTTGGCCGCGTGATAGAGTGTTTGCATGACATTATCTTGCTTGTCGTCCAGATGACCCTATGGAATAGGAAATGTTGTTGCTCCCCTTTCACAGAAGAAAGGGGCTGAAGTTGAGAGCCGTTAGAGGGAAGGAATGGCTGCGCTGCGCCTGCTCGACGTCTCTCCCCGATCTGTGAGTTGAAATAAGCTCTCTGCCTGCCTACTGTTCACACACGAAAGTGAAAGCGAAAGTTGCTCAGTCGTGTCCAACTCTGCGACCCCATGGAATAATGATAATAATGTATCTTTATTAGTCCTTGAAATTTTCCAGGCCAGAATACTGGAGTGAGTAGCCATTCCCTTCTCCAGAGGATCTTCCCAAGCCAGGCATTGAACCCAGGTCTCCCACACTGCAGGCAGATTCTTTACCAGCTGAGCCGCAAGGGAAGCTCATGAATACTGGAGTGGGTGGCCTATCCCTTCTCCTGCGGATCTTCCTGACCCAGGAACTAAACTGGGGTCTCCTGCATTGCAGGTGGATTCTTTACCAACTGAACTATCAGGGAAGCCACATTAACCATCTCCATGTAACTGAGTGTTTGTACTAAAGAGCAAATCTGAGTACAGTACTCTTAAAATACCAACTTAAAATTATTCAGTTGATCCCAATTTCCCTCAAAATAAATTTCAAGGTTTTTTTTTTTTTTCTTTTTTTAATCATACTGTCTCTAACCTTCATGGTTTGGTTTTGGCATACAGCTTGGTTTCCATCTCTCTCATGCCTACTCTGCCCTTTAAGTTGGCCTTACCCCAAGGATTTGTGTCTTTCCCTTTGTCCTTTTGTGATTTGCTTCTTTCCCAACCCTGGTTGGATTCTGCTCCCCTTCAGGTCTGAATGCAGACAGCGCTACTCTGGGTGAGCTTCCTGGCAACACCTGCCTCCCCTGTTCGGTCCCCTCACTGTACTCCTTCAGCTCCCTGAGCTTGCCTACATGTTTCTTTGCCGACTGACTTTTCCTCTCATTGACTGGATGAAAAGACTCTCAAAAGCAGGGCCAGCTGCCCCAGTGCTGCGTTCCCACCCACGCAGTGCCTGGCACCATGCGACAGTCAAACAGGCAAGGCACAGCTGAACGAAATTCCTGAGAAAACCTTGAAGAGTTAATACACGTTAGTGCTCATCACTTCAAAATCATGATTGGGTGAAAATTCCTGTCTCCTTTTAAGTAAGGGGACAGTGGTTGGTTTGGTTTAGGGACAGCATAAGAATAAAATCTGGCAAAGAGCTGGGTTAAGTTGGTTAGAACTGTTGGGAAGCAGAAGTTTTTCTTTATTGAGAACACTGAGCTGGGCAAACACAATCTGGGTCTATGCATGGTCTCCAAGTGAATAAACCTGATTTTAGATAGATAGACAGATAGGTATAGATATAGGTATATTGCTTAAATCCATTCAAGTTCAGTTTCCATAACTTCCTACTAAAGTAAACCGAATACCTTACCTTCGTTTATATTCTCATGAAAAGTGAAAGAGAAAGCCACTCAGTTGTGTCCGACTCTTTGCAACTCCGCGGACCATACAGTCCATGGAATTCTCCAGGCCAGAATACTATACAGTCAGTTGATTTGCCTTCTTCTCTAATGTAAAATCCAAACTTGCTTCTTACAGCATCCTTTGGACTACACCACTGCTGTTTAATTCCATGACTCTTTCCCTGGCACATTCGATGTTTGAAGTTAGTCCTGGTGTTTTCTTTATCTTTGTAGGCAGGTTGTATAACACACTCTTGAAACACAGTAAATGCTCAGAAAGTGTCCATAGAATGAATGGGTAAACGTATACACTTAGGGGGTTTCCTTTTTATTAAGTAGTATAAGTATCTGTAAAGGCTCAGATAGTCACTATGTCTTACTGGCAGACTGTACTGTTTCTGTCATAATTATTTTGTGTTGTAGAGCAAAAGTAGTCATCAGTCAGTTCAGCTCAGTTGCTCAGTCGTGTCTGACTCTTCACGACCCCGTGGACTGCAGCACACCAAGCTTTCAGGTCCATCATCAACTCACAGAGCTTACTCAGATTCATGTCCATCAAGTTAGTGATGCCACCCAACCATCTCATCCTCTGTCACCCCCCTTCCCCTCTTGCCTTACTAGCAGCCGTAGACAATGCTAAAACAAGTCAGCGTGGCTATGTCCCCAGAATATTTCATGTACAAAATCTGGAGGCAGGCTAGGTTTGCCCTTGGGCCTTAGCTTGCCAACTGTTGCCTTAAAGAAGAGAGATCATTGAAAAAGAAGTTGATGCCTGAAATAGAAGGGAAAGGTACATAAATTTTAGAAGATTCATATTGAAGTCAACCTTTTCCATGTTATGAAAACTCTGATTTATAATGCCTTTGATATATCATTTCTTATCATGTGTTCTGATAGCTCTATTGTATTTTATTCAAATCTATCTAGTCACATAATCAACAAGGATTGATGGAAAACCTAATCATACTCTATTAAAGAAATTTCAAATAAGATGCTCACTTTTAATGTTGAATATGACCTCTGTTAGTACAAAATGCACTCTATTGCAACAAGCTGGTGGATCTATAAGTTTCATTTTGACAAATACAGAAGTTCTTTTTTTTTCCCTTAGTTATCAACAGAACACCATTTTTCAGACAATTTTATTCTTCAAACTACCTGTTTCCAAAAACCCAAACCAAATGAGAGCTCTCTAACCTGAAATCAAGCTAACGGCATCACACTTATAAGGACCCCACTTTGCAGGACCAGCTGTTGTTGTTTTCTGCTTTTGTGAAATCATTCAGTTGGAGAATATTTGATGACTTCCAATTGTGAGTTTCCTCTAAGCACTGTTCCAGCACAGTCAGAAACAGTGGCCTTGGACAAAGATGGCAGCACTCGAATTAGAAGAGTATACATGAGCAAACATATGGAAATCATTTAATTATTTGGAGGTCATCTTTTGGACAGTGTCTATTGGGCCCAGCTGGAGCTTAATGCAAAAGTTCCAGAGTTCCAGCAGTATCCTCCATTCCCTTCCCTGCATTTCACCAAAAAGCCACACAAATCTACATTCCAATTAGTTTAAGCTTTGACTAGATTTATCCAAACCAACAAAAACACTTTTATGCAGATATGATACAGTATTGCCACAACTGCAGGCTATTGTTCTGTGTTTTTAACATTTTTAAATGCCAACTACTTACACATTTGATGCTTTTTGTTTTGCTTCATTTCTATTTGTTCAACTTGTTAAATACACAATGGAATTTTGGATGCCTCAGTTTTAAAAAAATATCACCATATTCTAATGGCCTCTTGTATGAACGTAAACTGCTTTTATTTTTTAAATTTTAGAGAGACTTGGCATCTGTACATAAAAGCACTTTAAGGGCTACTTTGCTACGTACACAGATATAGCCTTTTGAAAAAGCGAGAGTTCTAAAACATGGCAGTTTAAACCCACAAATGTAAACCATTTTAATGTGGTTCCAAATTAAATGCCCTTCCCTTACAGGCCAAATACATGCTGCTGCTGCTGCTGCTAAGTTGCTTCAGTCGTGTTCGGCTCTGTGCAACCCCACAGACGGCAGCCCACCAGGTTCCCTCATCCCTGGGATTCTCCAGGCAAGAACACTGGAGTGGGTTGCCATTGCCTTCTCCAATGCATGAAAGTTAAAAGTGAAAGAGACGTCGCTCAGTTGTGTCTGACTTCACAACCCCATGGACTATAGCCTACCAGGCTCCTCCATCCATGGGATTTTCCAGGCAAGAGTACTGGAGTGGGTTGCCATTGCCTTTTCCAGGCCAAATACATACCCCTGAATTAATTAGGATTTTCCAGAGAATAGAAACAATAGGTTACATTTATATGAAGATACATATGCACATATTGCACATATAGATCTACATGTATGTAATAGTATAATATGCTATTATATAATATTAGTACATATGCTATGTATACAAATGTGAGATAATTGTATATGCTCACATATTATACACATACACATCTATATATTTTATGTAATAAAATAAGCATATATACTTATATATTTTTACCATATACATATAGTTATAATGCATGTACACACTGNTATAATATTAGTACATATGCTATGTATACAAATGTGAGATAATTGTATATGCTCACATATTATACACATACACATCTATATATTTTATGTAATAAAATAAGCATATATACTTATATATTTTTACCATATACATATAGTTATAATGCATGTACACATGTGTAAAAAAATAATTAAAAATTGGTTTATATAATTGTGGAGGCTGACAAATCTGAAATCTGTAAGTGAGTCAGGCATACACACAGGAAATTCAGATCCAGTCTCAAGGGAGGATTTCTTCTTCTCCAGGAAACTTCAGATCTTTCATTTTCAGAACTTTCAACTGATTAAATGACACCCCAATGACTATGGGGGTATAGAATCTACCTGCATGGCAGGAAACAGAAGAGATGCACATTTGACCCCTGGGTCAGGGAGATCCCTTAGAGAAGGAAATGGCAACCCACTCCAGTGTTCTTGCTTGGAGAATCCCATGGACAGAGGAGCCTGGAGCGTGGATTACAAAGAGTTGGACACAACTGAGCGACCNATATAATTTCTTTTGATTTATTTTTTGAATATGGACAAATTATAACTGGTTATTTAATTATAAATATGCTACTTTTCTGTATCTCTTGTATACTTATTTCTAATTTAGTTTTTTCTGTGATAGGAGAGTACAGTATAAACTTTTAATCTTCTGAAGTATACTGAGATTGTTTCTCTTATTCAGGTGCATATGATCTATCTTGGTCAACATTCCATGCTCAGTTTGAAAAGGGTACCTGTTCTACAACTGTTGGATTAAACATTTTCTAAATAGTGAATATTGCAAGTGCTTGGCAGTGTTATTCAGATTCAAATATGTAATTCTTTACTCATGTGATTTGGTTTGGGTATTCTCAATTCCTAGCGTTAAAATCTCCAGCTATTATCATGGATTTATCTCTCTTTTTTACTGTCAATTTTGTTATAGGAATTTTAATGTATATGCATTTTGAGTTTTTAGGTTTTCCTAAGTCTGCTTTCTAGTGATTAAAAAAAAATGGACATCTTTGGATTTTCCTATGAAAATGCAGCCAAATAACATTTTAGTGACATCTTTCTTATCATCCAGGAACTGTAAAATATAGCTACAGGAAATGAGGGCCATGGACTGATGCCATACATATCATTTTATCATCTTCAGATCATTCTGTGAATTCGCTACTTGGGGTGCATTTCTGTGCTTAGCATCAGCATCTCGCAGCTCAACCATCAACGCCTATGTACTGATGGTAAAAGAGTAAGTACTTTGCAAGTGTCCCATAGTCTGAGGAGGACCCCATGTTAGGAACCTGTTGTTTTGATGTGTGTGATTGAATTTGTATTTAAAGTAATACATCTACTCTTAAGTGATAATATATTAGAACATCTCCTTTCACAAACCCATAAAAGGGAAAGGAAAATTCACATGATTTGGAGGAGAGACAATATATCTAATTTAGATCAAAACTGAATTGGGATTAAAGACAAACAAGTGAGGGAAGGAGAAGCAGTTCAGAAACCCTGTAGAGAGTTTGATATTGAACCTAACTTGGGAACTAAACTTTGTATGCTTGCCGTGTGACTGAGCTCAGGCCCCAAACCGATGTTACATCTTCTCCAGAATGGCTCTGTGTGTGAAGGACCAAAGATTGACCTTGTTAGGGCTCTTTGGAAGCAGAATCTAGGCCCACTGGACCTTACCTGTGAAAGGAGTGATTTATTGCAGAATGACAGTATGGGGGCATTGAGAATCTGAGGCTAAATACTAGGGCATAACTAGGTCTCATGACAAATGGGGTCAAGAAAAGTTTTGACATCAAGACCCACACTAGTGGTAGAATCCTTGAGGGACATTCTAATCTGAAGATTAGAATTGGAGAATTCAGATATGCCTGATATACAGATTGCAGGCCCATTAGAAGTGGGCAAAGTGTTAATGTGAAGCATATTTGAATTCATATGACTGCAGTGAACTGTAGTTTGAAAAAAATATCATATTTAATGAATTATGCTCTGCTGTGTGAAGAAATGGACATACTTGGGGAACCTAGAATTTAGTACTTNGGAGGAGAGACAATATATGTGAAGCATATTTGAATTCATATGACTGCAGTGAACTGTAGTTTGAAAATAATATCATATTTAATGAATTATGCTCTGCTGTGTGGAGAAATGGACATACTTGGGGAACCTAGAATTTAGTACTTTTTTAAGCCAATAATTTTAAGAATTGCTATACAAAATCACTGCAGATGGTGACTGCAGCAATGGAATTAAAAGATGTTTGCTCCTTCGAAGGAAAGCTATGACCAACCTAGACAGCATATTAAAAAGCAGAGATATTACTTTGCCAACAAAGATCCATTTAGTCAAAGGTATGGTTTTTCCAGTAGTCATGTATGCATGTAAGAGTTAGACTATAAAGAAGGCTGAGCACGAAAGAATTGATGCTTTTGAACTGTGGTGTTGGAGAAGACTCTTGAGAGTCCCTTGGACTGCAAGGAGATTCAACTAGTCCATCCTAAAGGAAGTCAATCCAATATTCATTGGAAGGTCTGGTGCTGAAGCTGAAGCTCCAATACTTTGGCCACTTGATACAAAGAGCNCTAATCTGAAGATTAGAATTGGAGAATTCAGATATGCCTGATATACAGATTGCAGGCCCATTAGAAGTGGGCAAAGTGTTAATGTGAAGCATATTTGAATTCATATGACTGCAGTGAACTGTAGTTTGAAAAAAATATCATATTTAATGAATTATGCTCTGCTGTGTGAAGAAATGGACATACTTGGGGAACCTAGAATTTAGTACTTTTTTAAGACAATAATTTTAAGAATTGCTATACAAAATCACTGCAGATGGTGACTGCAGCAATGGAATTAAAAGATGTTTGCTCCTTGGAAGGAAAGCTATGACCAACCTAGACAGCATATTAAAAAGCAGAGATATTACTTTGCCGACAAAGATCCATTTAGTCAAAGGTATGGTTTTTCCAGTAGTCATGTTTGCATGTAAGAGTTAGACTATAAAGAAGGCTGAGCACCAAAGAATTGATGCTTTTGAACTGTGGTGTTGGAGAAGACTCTTGAGAGTCCCTTGGACTGCAAGGAGATTCAACCAGTCCATCCTAAAGGAAGTCAATCCAATATTCATTGGAAGGTCTGGTGCTGAAGCTGAAGCTCCAATACTTTGGCCACTTGATACAAAGAGCTGACTTATTAGAAAAGACCCTGATGCTGGGAAAGATTGAAAGCAGGAGAAGGGGACAACAAAGGATGAGATGGCTGGATGTCATCACAAACTCAATGGACATGAGTTTGAGCAAACTCCAGGAGTTAGTGATGGACAGGGAGGCCTGGCATGCTGCAGTCCATGGGCTCACAGAGTCGGACATGATAGAGCGACTGAACAATGACAACATCTATTTAGTGAAAGTGGGGCTAGGGATCCTTGAAGAGAGTTATAGAATTCCTACCTGAAGCTGTTATTGTCTTCTTCAAGCAGAGAAATGGGGACAATTTACAATTCAATGAGAATGTAACAAGTCAAATTTAATCTGAGCTAACAGGCTCCCTATTTTCATTTCAGTCTTGTTTTAGTGTCCTTTGTAGGCCAACATTCTGATCGATTGTCTGGCATGTCTCTTTAATCTAGCTTCCTAAATATGTACCACTTTTTGTTTGTGCTTATACTACTGTGACTGCTTTTTTATTTTTATTTTTTTTAACATTTTGAAGTATTAGTAATTTAAAAAAGCTTTAGTCATTTCACAAGCATTGACAGTACATTAACTATATTGTAGATCTCTAAAAAAACTTGGACATCTAAAAAGAGTCCTCATCATAAAAAATTTGAAAACTACTGTATTGAATTGTAAAACTATACCAGCTGCAAAAACAAAAGCTGTTTTTATTTTACTGTGTGATGTATCTTTTTATTTATAAACTCAGTCTCGTTTATAAATGCAGAGTGTCCTTTTTTTATTCAGAGATCGCTTTCATTTTATTCATTTACCCAAATACCCAGTTTCTCTATTACAGAAATTGATTCTCATTTGATGTTGTTTTTTTCCCCTTACCCCCCACTCATCTCCAACTGAATAAACTAAATTAATTTTATTCATCTGTAGAAACGTCAGAATTTACATCATCATCTGTCTTTTTCTCTCTCAAAATAAACTTGAATCTGTGCTATTGTAAGCCTTTCAGCTTAAATAATTTTGAAAATTTTCATAGAGTTTTCCAGATTTTTTTTTTTTCTGAATGGAAACTTTGTTAAAGCATAATCTGTCTGGACCTCAAAAAATATTTGGTTGGTAGTTTTTCCTCATCTTCTCTTTGCTCAACTTAAAGTTGAATTCTATGTCATCTCTGGTTGGAAAGATTTTTCACCCTTCTTTTCCTTCCTAAATGGACCACATTACATTTTTAGGGCAATAACATATTTATGTGAAATGTACATGGCGATAACCAATGGACTCAATACTATTAAATATTTATCAATACAATAGTACAATTTTGACTATGAAATAAATATTATGTCCTGTAAACGTACTAGTTTCTTGTAAAGGGGGAAAGATCCTCTTCAAGACTTTGCAGCCCAAAGTTCTGAACTTAAGATTGCCAAAACTGAATTTCCAAGTGACTGACAGCATCCTATATGGCATGAGAAGGCTACTATTGTTTGTACAAGTGTGTTTCGCTCAATGTAGATAAATAGTATGAAGTTGGTATTTCTAAATTAACCTTTGTTTTCAACTAACTACAGACAAATAAGTATAATGCAGGACAAAGAAGCTGAAGGATATAAGGAAATAAGAGACCTTGAGCTGATATATCTTTCTCAGAAGGAAGAATTGTTGATTTAAATTTGAGGAGATTAAACCCAATGTGTGCTTCCCTGGTGGCTCAGAGGTAAAGAATCTGCCTGCAATGCAGGAGACCCAGGTTCAGTCCCTGGTCAGCAAGATCCCCTGGAGGAGGGCATGACCCCCCACTCTAGCATTCTTGCCTGGAGAATCCCATCGACAGAGAAGCCTGGCAGGCTGCAGTGCATGGGTGGCTGCACAGACTTGGACGTGACTGAAGCAACTAGGCAGCAACAGCAGACCCAATGTAGTAAATTCTTTGTACTATCACTGATATAAAACATTTACTCCTTCTTGTTTTTCTTTTACCCAGGAAAGAGATCAAGCCAGTCAGTCCTAAAGGAAACTGACCCTGAATATTTGTTGGAGGGACTATTGGTGAAGCTGAAGCTCCAATATTTTGGCCACCTGATGAAAGAGCTGACTTATTGGGAAATACCCTGCTGCTGGGAGAGATTGAAGGCAAAAGGAGAAAGGAGAGGTAGAGGATAAGATGGTTAGAGAGCATCACCAACTCAACGAACATGAACTATGGGAGACAGTGGAGGACAGAGGAGCCTGGCACGCTACAGTCAGTGGGGTCACAAGGAGATGGACCCAATTCAGCAAGTGAATAACACTAAGAACAAAACTTTAAAGAGGTGGATAGTGGTTTTAAGATTCTAAACAGTAGATAAAACTATTCTTTATGACAGCGCTTGNCAACCTAGACAGCATATTAAAAAGCAGAGATATTACTTTGCCAACAAAGATCCATTTAGTCAAAGGTATGGTTTTTCCAGTAGTCATGTATGCATGTAAGAGTTAGACTATAAAGAAGGCTGAGCACGAAAGAATTGATGCTTTTGAACTGTGGTGTTGGAGAAGACTCTTGAGAGTCCCTTGGACTGCAAGGAGATTCAACTAGTCCATCCTAAAGGAAGTCAATCCAATATTCATTGGAAGGTCTGGTGCTGAAGCTGAAGCTCCAATACTTTGGCCACTTGATACAAAGAGCTGACTTATTAGAAAAGACCCTGATGCTGGGAAAGATTGAAAGCAGGAGAAGGGGACAACAAAGGATGAGATGGCTGGATGTCATCACAAACTCAATGGACATGAGTTTGAGCAAACTCCAGGAGTTAGTGATGGACAGGGAGGCCTGGCATGCTGCAGTCCATGGGCTCACAGAGTCGGACATGATAGAGCGACTGAACAATGACAACATCTATTTAGTGAAAGTGGGGCTAGGGACCCTTGAAGAGAGTTATAGAATTCCTACCTGAAGCTGTTATTGTCTTCTTCAAGCAGAGAAATGGGGACAATTTACAATTCAATGAGAATGTAACAAGTCAAATTTAATCTGAGCTAACAGGCTCCCTATTTTCATTTCAGTCTTGTTTTAGTGTCCTTTGTAGGCCAACATTCTGATCGATTGTCTGGCATGTCTCTTTAATCTAGCTTCCTAAATATGTACCACTTTTTGTTTGTGCTTATACTACTGTGACTGCTTTTTTATTTTTATTTTTTTTAACATTTTGAAGTATTAGTAATTTAAAAAAGCTTTAGTCATTTCACAAGCATTGACAGTACATTAACTATATTGTAGATCTCTAAAAAAACTTGGACATCTAAAAAGAGTCCTCATCATAAAAAATTTGAAAACTACTGTATTGAATTGTAAAACTATACCAGCTGCAAAAACAAAAGCTGTTTTTATTTTACTGTGTGATGTATCTTTTTATTTATAAACTCAATCTCGTTTATAAATGCAGAGTGTCCTTTTTTTATTCAGAGATCGCTTTCATTTTATTCATTTACCCAAATACCCAGTTTCTCTATTACAGAAATTGATTCTCATTTGATGTTGTTTTTTTCCTCCTACCCCCCACTCATCTCCAACTGAATAAACTAAATTAATTTTATTCATCTGTAGAAACGTCAGAATTTACATCATCATCTGTCTTTTTCTCTCTCAAAATAAACTTGAATCTGTGCTATTGTAAGCCTTTCAGCTTAAATAATTTTGAAAATTTTCATAGAGTTTTCCAGATTTTTTTTTTTTCTGAATGGAAACTTTGTTAAAGCATAATCTGTCTGGACCTCAAAAAATATTTGGTTGGTAGTTTTTCCTCATCTTCTCTTTGCTCAACTTAAAGTTGAATTCTATGTCATCTCTGGTTGGAAAGATTTTTCACCCTTCTTTTCCTTCCTAAATGGACCACATTACATTTTTAGGGCAATAACATATTTATGTGAAATGTACATGGCGATAACCAATGGACTCAATACTATTAAATATTTATCAATACAATAGTACAATTTTGACTATGAAATAAATATTATGTCCTGTAAACGTACTAGTTTCTTGTAAAGGGGGAAAGATCCTCTTCAAGACTTTGCAGCCCAAAGTTCTGAACTTAAGATTGCCAAAACTGAATTTCCAAGTGACTGACAGCATCCTATATGGCATGAGAAAGCTACTATTGTTTGTACAAGTGTGTTTCGCTCAATGTAGATAAATAGTATGAAGTTGGTATTTCTCAATTAACCTTTGTTTTCAACTAACTACAGACAAATAAGTATAATGCAGGACAAAGAAGCTGAAGGATATAAGGAAAGAAGAGACCTTGAGCTGATATATCCTTCTCAGAAGGAAGAATTGTTGATTTAAATTTGAGGAGATTAAACCCAATGTGTGCTTCCCTGGTGGCTCAGAGGTAAAGAATCTGCCTGCAATGCAGGAGACCCAGGTTCAGTCCCTGGTCAGCAAGATCCCCTGGAGGAGGGCATGACCCCCCACTCTAGCATTCTTGCCTGGAGAATCCCATCGACAGAGAAGCCTGGCAGGCTGCAGTGCATGGGTGGCTGCACAGAGTTGGACGTGACTGAAGCAACTAGGCAGCAACAGCAGACCCAATGTAGTAAATTCTTTGTACTATCACTGATATAAAACATTTACTCCTTCTTGTTTTTCTTTTACCCAGGAAAGAGATCAAGCCAGTCAGTCCTAAAGGAAACTGACCCTGAATATTTGTTGGAGGGACTATTGGTGAAGCTGAAGCTCCAATATTTTGGCCACCTGATGAAAGAGCTGACTTATTGGGAAATACCCTGCTGCTGGGAGAGATTGAAGGCAAAAGGAGAAAGGAGAGGTAGAGGATAAGATGGTTAGAGAGCATCACCAACTCAACGAACATGAACTATGGGAGACAGTGGAGGACAGAGGAGCCTGGCACGCTACAGTCAGTGGGGTCACAAGGAGATGGACCCAATTCAGCAAGTGAATAACACTAAGAACAAAACTTTAAAGAGGTGGATAGTGGTTTTAAGATTCTAAACAGTAGATAAAACTATTCTTTATGACAGCGCTTGGACACCAATGATATTACTTCAGTAAAAAGTATCTTTGGACAGCTACTTATATTTGACCAAGTTATCTTCCACTGGGTAATTGTTTCCAGTTTTGATTTGAATTGGAAAAACTGCATCAATATATTCTATGATAATACCTATATTGACCAATCCAATCACAAAACACTAAGTTCAGAGTATGTTTTCATATTTCAAAGTATTCTAGAATACATAACACACACACATACATAAATCTCAACTGGCCTGTTGACCTTCTAAAGCAATAAATTACCTATAGACTATAGATGGCTCATATTAATATGTATGTAGTTAGCAATTAAATACCATTAACTATTTTATCCTAGAAATAGTTATATATTTAAGATAGAAGAAACAAATATTATGCTCTAACAATGTTAATTATGAAAATAAAGATAACATTTATAACAAAGCATCACTCACAAACACTTCTCATCTTTCCACTTGATTCATTGATACACGGCCCAGTAGAGAAAAGATAAAGTGTAATAGCATCCTGATTTTACAGATGAGAAACCTGTCACTCACAGGGCTCAAGTTACTTGCTCAGGTTAACACAATTAACAATGTCAGAGCTCAAACTTATTATAAAATCTGAGATGTCTGTCTTCTGATACTAGGGTACTACATATCAGAAAATAATCTATTTATTAACAATTTGTAGCAGAGGCTTTCTGGAAACAAAAAAATATATATATATATATACTCTTGCCCATCAGTTCACTTCAGTTCAGTTCAGTCGCTCAGTCATGTCCGACTCTTTGCGACCCCATGAATTGTAGCTCGCCAGGCATCCCTGTCCATCACCAACTCCCAGAGTTCACTCAGACTCACGTCCATCGAGTCAGTGATGCCATCCAGCCATCTTATCCTCTGTCACCCCCTTCTCCTCATGCCCCCAGTCCCTCTCAGCATCAGAGTCTTTTCCAATGAGTCAACTCTTTGCATGAGGTGGCCAAAGTACTGGACTTTCAGCTTTAGCATCATTCCTTCCAAAGAAATTCCAGGGCTGATCTCCTTCAGAATGGACTGCTTGGATCTCCTTGCAGTCCAAGGGACTCTCAAGAGTCTTCTCCAACACCACAGTTCAAAAGCATCAATTCTTCACAGCACTCAGCTTTCTTCACAGTCCAACTCTCACATCCATACATGACCACAGGAAAAACCATAGCCTTGACTAGACAGACCTTAGTCGGCAAAGTAATGTCTCTGCTTTTGAATACACTATCTAGGTTGGTCATAACTTTTCTTCCAAGGAGTAAGCGTCTTTTAATTTCATGGCTGCAGTCACCATCTGAAGTGATTTTGGAACCCCAAAAATAAAGTCTGACACTGTTTCCACTGTTTCCCCATCTATTTCCCATGGAGTGATGGGACTGGATGCCATGATCTTCGTTTTCTGAATGTTGAGCTTTAAGCCAACTCTTTTACTCTCCTTTCACTTTAATCATGAGGCTTTTTAGTTCCTCTTCACTTTCTGCCATAAGGGTGGTGTCATCT
>SJYW01010679.1:40924-84573 GCA_006410735.1 Raphicerus campestris | reverse complement strand
TCTGAGGTTATTGATATTTCTCCAGGCAATCTTGATTCCAGCCTGTGCTTCTTCCAGCCCAGCATTTCTCATGATGTACTCTGCATATAAGTTAAATAAGCAGGGTGACAATATACAGCCTTGAGCATTAACATGCTATTAATCCACAGCGCACCAATCTTTCCCTTACACATTGCCCAGGTACTGATTGAACCATTAACTTGGTTCTTTGTCTTATTTACGCTGTTTGGACTACCGGACTTCTCGGACAAGTCTTAGAACAGTTCCAAGTCAGTTAGCTCCTAGTGTCAGCAAGAGAAGAAAATTTGATCTGTTGCAATTGTTCATGTCTTTTCTGGCTAAAACACTCCAGGGGCTATCCTCTCAGTCTAGTGTTTCTTAAAGTCTCATTCTCTGTGAATTTATATAAGCCATCTGAAGAGTTTATTGAACACAGAGATTTTGGTAGCTTCTCCAAGGTCACCAGGATCAGAATGGGGACCATGAGCCTGAGTTTTAAATATATAACCTCTTTTAGTGATTGTCAATGAATGTTAAGACAGCTATATTCCAACAAGTCTAAATGAGCTGCATTTTTTCTATCTTAAGGACTCTAAATATCCCTCTACACCTTTCCAGAAGGCATGTCTAGGACATACCTTTCTATAGTAGGGGACTTAGTTTTGCAATATTTTGGCAAGAGTCACTTCTTTTCTCACCTCTTTTTGTCCTCATAGGTTTCAACCACTGGCATCACCTTTCTTTGCCTCTCTTCTCTGCTCTCCTCTTTTCATTTTTCTCTCCTCTTCTCTTGAATCCATTTTCCATCTGTTCTACTATCAGAACTCTCTTTGTTTCATTCTCAGTCAGGAAGGAGAGATGTAGTCTGTACATTTTGATAGTGTAAATTTCCAGGAGATTAGTGAAAAAGTGTGATCCATGAAGAAGAAAGTCCAGTATTTCAGGCACAGTTATTCTGTGAAATATGTATTGAGAGACCTATATTCTAGGAGATCAGGAACTTCAGGGAGGTATTTTGGAGTCTCCAGTGAGAACTACCCTTAAACCCCGAGTTCCTGGATCCAGATATTGAAGCCAAGAGAGGAGCCAAATTGGAGTCTGAAAACTTGTAATTAGGAGTGGCACATTCTGGTTGTTTTAGGACCTAGGTCATCAGTTTGGGAGTGAAATGCCTTTCTCAGATCACATAATAAGATAATCCAGCTTGACAAGCTTGACTATGTAATTGGAATATTGGTATACATAAAACATGTATCTTGTCCACATTTCTCTCATGGGTAGGCACCGCTAACCTTCCAAAGTTTTAGCTGAATTCAGTGCCTCATGTAACCAAAACAAAAAACCATGTTACCAAGTGTTTAGTGAGAAATGATTATTTTACTGAAGATTTCTTTGATGAAAACAAGAAGGCTTATATAAAATGTTACACAGCAAAAATCAATACAAATCCCCATTTGTCATTTGTATTGCTTCCCAAACACGTACTTTCTCCTTCAGACCCCAATTCTTCTCTACAGTCACTTTCAGAAGAGCCTGTTTATTTTCCCTCTTAATGTTCTGGATCTTAAAATCAGGAATCTTCATTCTGGATATTTCTATAGTTTTTGTTTCATATCATCTAGTTTATAAAGAATTTACATTTGTGTCAGTCCTTACCTACTTTAACACCCAAATCCATCAACTTTTGATTCAGAATTAACCAATCCTTTTGTTATGATGATCTGCCCTCCTTAAGAAGTCAATGTTGCTGTTTAGTCTCTATGTCCCGTCCAACTCTTTGAGACCCCATGGACTGCAGCACTCCAGGCTCCTCTGTCCCTGGTATTTTCCAGGTAAGAATACTAGACTGTATCCCTTGTGTGGCAGGCAGAATCTTTACCACTTAGGCACCTGGGAAACCGTAAGAACTGAACAGCAAATTGCTAACATGCCCCTTTCATCATGTCACAAACATGACACTTCTTATATATGCTATATTAGACAGCACTATATATACCTTATTATTTTTCTTGAGGCTTGGAGAGGTTAAGGACCTTGCACAATATCAAATAGCTGGAAAGTCAACTAGCTATTTGAGGCCATGAAAGATCTTTAATCTCTCTTGGCCTCAGGAAAAATATTAGTACTCATTTCAAAGGGAATCATAAGAATATATAAATATATATATATAATATACAGAGTACAGAATAGTGTCTGGCCAAATTCAGGATAGACAAAGTACGTAAGAAATATATACTGTTATTTATTTTTCATTTATCATATATATGACACCACAGAAGTTTACTGGAGGAGTTTTTAAAAATAGAAGTCTCAAAATGTCTTAAAATCTAACTCACGGCAGAACATAATACAAATATTTAGAAAGAGCTATAGTATGCTTTTGCATCTGCAGAAGATGTGACGGGACTCGAGTTTAGCTCTTTCATCTTGTCTTGCAGTGCCATCCACATACTCCCAGAGTCTTATCTTCATCAGAATCTCTGCCTTCTTTGTAGCTGTACTTGCAGGCAAGGATAAGATGACCTACTCTCTCACCTGGTAAGTGTCAAACTTTACACAGGAACGTAATAGTGAGCTGTCCTTGCCCTTGTTCCAGGCGTCTTGCCAGGTTGTAAGGTTGAATATTCAGTTGGGTTTGTATCTCGTCATTACAGCTATGGCCTTCCAGGAAGGGCCAAAGGGCCAGACAGCGATGAATTAATGAAGCTCTGTGGGAAGTCTAAATAGAGACAAAAGTTTTCATCTATATTTGTTTAAGAATTTTGAAGTAGAGACTACTTTCCAAATGCCATGTCTAATTTAAGAGCAGGCCTGCAGTGGTAATAGACCAATATCACCATGTCTCCACTGCCTGCTAAAGCTGATATCAGGTGACATCATGCTGGGGAAACAATTATATCAACATAATTGGATTTTTTTTTTTTTTTTAGTGCAGTTGTGCCTTAATTAAAGCTCATTTTACATCTTGAGGAAGGAAACGTTTCCTTAAAACTTTGGAGTATATTCAAATACCTTTCAAAAAAATAAAGCTTGAATGAGGCACACACAGGAAAACTAACGTAGATTGTGAATGCTGCTGCTGCTAAGTCGCCTCAGTCGCGTCTGACTCTGTGTGACCCCACAGACGGTAGCCCACCGGGCTCCTCCATTCCTGGGATTCTCTAGGCAAGAATACTGGCGTGGACTGTGGATACAGAGAATCAAATGGCAAGCTTTACATCAGATGATCCAAGTTTGAATTCCAGTCCTGTCACTCACTGCCTATATGACCTTGGACACATGATCTCCAGCCTATAAATCTAGGGCTTTTTTTCCCTCTGAAAATGTCCATGAAAAATATGTGCTTCTGAGTATCATTGTGGGAAATGGTGACATGCTCATGAAAGTGTTTTGAGAAACACGGCTGTAGGATGTGCCATTCTGGGTGAGCATGGTGGTAGCAGACCTGCTCTTCATGAGTAAATGAGAATAAGTGTTTCACGTTCCTGAGAGCAGTGTAAAACATAGAGAGAATCGAAGTGAAACAGGGGAAGAGGAGAGCCGTCAATAGAATGGCAGAGGCTGGCCAGTGAGGGCTCATGTGTTTCAGGCAGTCATCACTGACCTTTAAGAACACTGAATAACAAGTCATCTAACATACAGTTTTTTATAACTACCCTCTGATTCTGATTCAGCGCATCTCATCAGATAGAATTCCCAATGATATCTGTCCATCACATCTGTGAGTACATTCGTGTTTTATAATCGGTGGTGCCAGTGGTGGGAAGTGGAGACTTATTTGAGTTTTATCTCTCTGGTTCAACATGGCATCAAAAAAGGGTGCTGTTGAAGTCAGGAACTTGTTCACAGAAGGAACAATGAGAACCAATTCCACAAGAAAAATTGCAAATATTTTGAAAAGATCGAGTTTGTTGTTAGACATGGAAGAGGGATTTGACATGAAAATTATTTGACTTGGGAGACCCATCTAATACCTGGGTTACAGACACATGGTAATCAATGTGTAGCCTGGCACAGGTGTGTGTTCAATATATTTTTTACAGTTGTTAAACTGAGGATGATATCTCAAAACAGTAATATTATGTTTTCACCATATGATAGTTTACCCTTTATAATATCTTCTCATTTTTTTAATCTCTTGGTCTCTTAGACCTGGTTGTTTGTTACCTTCCCTCATTGCTTTTCTAAAATGTCCCCAGAATATTAGTCATTACAATTTATTCAAGCTTAGTTACACATTTGTTCTAGGAGAGATTCTCTAGAAATGAGTTTATGTCCATCTTGTATTATAACTATCTTCATGAAATCTAGTAATGCATCCAATGAATAGTTAGTATCTGCTGTAAAGAACCTGATGCTTTACTAATACACTAGTAAAGTATTTGATGCAAACAACAAATATTTGTTAAATGAATCGGTGGGTTTGATTTTCTCAGTTACAGATAGGAGGGATATAGTTTCCTTCCATGCTGTGCTGTGCGTGGTTGCACCTGACTCTGAGACCTGTGGACGGTAGCCTGCCAGTCTCCTCTGCCCATGGGCTTCTCCAGGGAAGAATACTGGAGTAGGTTGCCTTGCCCTCTTCCAGGGGATCTTCCCAACCCAAGGATCAAACCCATTTTCCCGGCACAGTTCTGCATTGCAGTCAGGTTCTTTACCCACTGAGCCGCCTGGGAAGCCCAGTAACCGTGGGCAAACTGAAGATAAGAGCAACATGTCCAAAGTCGCAGAGAAGTAAATGATACAGTCATGACTAAGATCTGGGCGTTCTTCAAGGTTAGAACTCTCCTCTTTGTACTTCTTTATTCACCACAAATTTTTCCAACAGATAAAGCCAGAGGTAGCAGAATTTAAAATTCATGCTAATTATTTTAATTTATGGGAAATTAGAAAACTCCCTTATACTATTAGTTGCTACTCTAAAAAGAGTTTGAAACTTTAATGACAGATTATATAAATTTGCTTCCCTTGGTACTGGATTTAGCCATTATTCCTCAAAATAAAACTACATCATTTTTAGTTTGTTATATCCTTTCCAGCGAAGAAGAAATGAGTGATTTTTGATCTTGATGACACAAATTCATGACATCAAAAAGCATTTAAAATTTTTAAAATTCTGTCTTTACATTTTTATCCTAGATTGTTGGATGCTAATTAGCCTAGACATTGCTTTTAAATCTTAAAAAAAAAGGGATGCAAGGGATTTCTGTGTGTTAATTTTATATACTTCAACTTTATAATATTCATTGATTAGTTTTAGTAATTTTCTGGTGGTGTCTTTAGGTAGAGGATCCTGTCATCTGCACACAGTGAGAGTTTTACTTCTTTTCCAATCTGGATGCCTTTCATTCCTTTTTTCTTCTCTGATTGCTGTGGCTAAAGCTTCCAAAATTATATTGAATAGTAGTGGTGAGAGTGGGCACCCTTGTCTTCTTTCTGACTTTAGAGGAAATGTTTCGGTTTTCACTATTGAGGATAATGCTTGCTGTAGGTTTATCATATATGACTTTTATTATGTTGAGGTATGTTCCTTCTATGCCTGCTTTCTGGAGGGTTTTTTTAAAATTATTATTATAAATTGATGTTGAATTTTGTCAAAGATTTTCTCTGCATCTATTGAGATAATCATATAGATTTTACCTTTCAATTTGTTAACGTGGTGTATCACACTGATTGATTTGTGAATACTGAAGAATACTTGCGTCCTTCAGAGAAAGCGCAGTCGGTCATGATGTATGATCTTTCTCATATGCTGTTGGATTTTGTTTGCCAGAATTTTGTTGAGGATTTTTGCATCTATGTTCATCAGTGATATTGGCTGGTAGTTTTCTTTTTTTGTGTGGCATCTTTGTCAGGTTTTGGAATTAGGGTGATTGAGGCCTCATAGAATGAATTTGGCAGTTTACCTTCCTCTGAAATTCTCTAGAAGAGTTTGAGTAGAATCGGAGTTAGCTCTTCTCTAAATTTTTGGTAGAATTCACCCGTGAAGCCATCTGGCCCTGGGCTTTTGTTTATTGGAAGATATTTTTCTTAGTTTTGGTTTCCATGCTTGTGATGGGTCTGTGATATTTTCTGTTTCTTCCTGGTTCAGTTTTGGAAAGTTGTACTTTTCTAAGAATTTGTCCATTTCTTCCAAGTTGTCCATTTTATTGGCATATAGTTGCTGACAGTAGTCTCTTATGATCTTTTGTATTTCTGTGTTGTCTGTTGTGATTTCTCCATCTTCATTTCTAATTCTGTTGATTTGATTCTTCTCCCTTTTTTTCTTGATGAGTCTGGCTAATGGTTTGTCTATTTTATTTATCTTTTCATAGTCAGCTTTTAGTCTGCTGATTTTTCATACAGTCTCCTTTGTTTCTCTTTCATTTATTTCTGCCTTAATTTTTATGATTTTTTTCCTTCTACTAACCCTGGGGTTCTTCATTTCTTCTTTTTCTAGTTGCTTTAGGTGTAAAATTAGGTTATTTATTGATTTTTCTCCTGTTTCTTGAGGTAAGCTTGTACTGCTATGAACCTTGCTGTTAGCACTGCTTTTACTGAATCCCGTAGGTTTTGGGTTGTTGTTGATGTTTTTCATTTTTATTCATTCCTGTGTATATTTTGATTTCTTTTCTGATTTCTCCTGTGATTTGTTGGTTATTCAGAAGCGTGTTGTTTAGCCTCCATACACTAACAATGAGAAAACAGGAATAGAAATTAAGGAAATGATTCCATTTTTGCAATGAAAAGAATAAAATATTTGTAAATCTACCTAAAGAAACAAAGGACCTATGTATATAAAACTATAAAACACTGATTAAAGAAATCAAAAATGGCAAAAATAGATGGAGAAATATACCATGTACCTGGATCAGAAGAATCAGTATAGTGAAAATGAGTATACNAATACTTGTAAATCTACCTAAAGAAACAAAGGACCTATGTATATAAAACTATAAAACACTGATTAAAGAAATCAAAAATGGCAAAAATAGATGGAGAAATATACCATGTGCCTGGATCAGAAGAATCAGTATAGTGAAAATGAGTATACGACCCAAAGCAACCTATAGATTCAGTGCAATCCTTATCAAGCAACCAATGGTATTTTTCACAGAACTAGAACAAATAATTTCACAATTTTTATGGAAATACAAAAAAACCTCAAATAACTAAAGTAATCTTGAGAAAGAAGAATGGAACTGGAGGAATCAATCTGCCTGACTTCAGACTATACTATACTATACAAAGCTATAGTCATCAAGACAGTATGGTACTGGCACAAAGATGGAAATATAGATCAATGGAACAAAACAGAAAGCCCAGAGATAAATCCATGCACCTATGGACACCTCATCTTTGACAAAGGAGGTAAGAATATACAATGGAGAAAAGACAATCTCTTTAACAAGTAGTGAGGGAAACCTGGTCAACCACTTGAAAAGAATGACACTAAAATGCTAACACCATACACAAAAATAAACTCAAAATGGATTAAAGATCTAAATATAAGGCCAGAAACCATAAAACTCCTAGAGGAAAACATAGGCAAAAATATCTGACATAAATCACAACAGGATCCTCTAAGACCCAAAGTAATGTAAATAAAAGAAAAATAAACAAATGGGACCCAATTAAACTTAAAAGCTTTTGGACAACAAAGGGAACTATAAGCAAGGTGAAATGACAGCCTTCAGAATAGGAGCAAATAATAGCAAATGAAACACCTGTCAAAGAATTAATCAAAAATATAAAAGCAGCTCATGCGGCTTAATTCCAGAAAAATAAATGACCCAATCAAAAAATGGGCCAAAGAACTAAACAAACATTTCTCTAAAGAAGACATACAGATGGCTAACAAACACATGAAAAGATGTTCAACACCACTCATTATCAGAGAAATGCAAATCAAAACCACAGTGAGGTACCATCTCACACCAGTCAGAATAACTGCTATCAAAAAGTCTACAAACAATAAATACTGGAGAGGGTGCAGAGAAAAGGGAGCCCTCTTAGACTGCTGGTGGGAACTCAAACTAGTACAGCCACTATGCAGAACAGTGTGGAGGTTTCTTAAAAAACTGGAAATAGAACTGCCATACGACCCAGCAATCACATTGCTATGCATACACACCGAGGAAACCAGAATTGAAAAAGACATGTGTACCCCAATGTTCATTACAGCACTGTTTACAGTAGCTAGGGCATGGAAGCAACCTAGATGTTCATCAGCAGATTAATGGATAAGAAAGCTGTAATACATATACACAATGGAATATTACTCAGCTATTAAAAAGAATGCATTTGAACCAGTTCTAATGAGATGGATGAAACTGGAGCCTATTACACAGAGTGAAGTAAGTCAGAAAGAAGAACATCAATACAATATATTAACGCATATATATGGAATTAGAAAGATGGTAACGATGGCCTTGTATGTGAGACAACAAAAGAGACACAGATGTAAAGGACAAACTTTTGGACTCTGTGGGAGAAGGCGAGGGTGGGAAGATTTGAGAGAATAGCATTGAAACATGTTTAGTACCACATGTGAAATAGATCACCAGTCCAGGTTTGTTGCATGAGACAGGGGGCTCAGGGCTGGTGCACTGGGATGACCCTGAGAGATGGGATGGGGAGGGAGGTGGGAGAGGGTTTCTGGATGGGAGGCACATGTACACCCATGGCTGATTCATGTCAATGTATGCAAAAACCACTACAATATCATCAAGTAATAGCCTCCAATTAAAATAAATTAATTAATTTGCAAAAAAAAAAAAAAACACCTTGGCCATAGAAAACAGGTGGAGGGGTCATGCCAGGGACTCTTAAAAGCAAACCACTAGTCAAGTTTATGGACATTTCCCATTTACTTTCTTCTTACCTGACTTTATCATTAAACTCTGCTCAAATCTCAAATGATTTCTTGAAAGCCATTTCTTAATTTCACTTTTTTACAGAGTAGTCATCTCCTTGGTATTCATTAAATGAATGAATTTGAAGTTGAATCCAGCCTCTATTCCCACGTAATTAAAAAATGGTGTGGTCAGCTTGTGGACATTCCTCTGATTGGTGGACATTCCTCCAGTGGTGGTGTTATAAAGGTTCCAACTTGCCTGGGGTCTATGTATTTGTAGGGAATATACAGTTAACTTCTTTCACCTGGTGGGCGTTTGAGTATCTGCAAAATATCGTTAAGGTATTATTATTTATATCCATAAGGGGGAACCAGGACCTCACACCAAGGCTATGCTATTGTTTCTTGATTGTCTCTTGTCTCTGCATCCTCTCTCTTCCTTTAATTAGCATCTATTTGAACCCACTCATCAGAACCCTTGGAAACTGAATGAAGCCTATTTCCTATAATCAAGAAACAGGGGATACAGAAAAGCTTTTATGCCCAGGAGCCCCACAAAGTCCTGCTTGCTATCAATTTTGGCTGTGAACTCTTGGACTCTCAGTCATGTCTGACTATTTGCTACCTCATGGACTGTGACCAGCCAGGCTCCTCTCTCTATGGGATTCTTCTGGTAAGAATATTGGAGTGGCATGTCACTTCCTCCTCCAGGGGATCTTTCTGACCCAGGGATTGAACCCATATCTCTTAAGTGATCTGCACTGACAGGGGGACGCTTTACCACTGTACTTGCAGCCACACATTATACCCTTTATTCTGTATTAGTTTCACAGTTTTTTGATTAAAAATGGCAAAAAAAGCAATGTCATTTAGAAACACACAGATGTGTTTATTTTATATAGTATTAAATCCAGAGGAACTCACTCAAGTATTGGGAGGGCTGCTTAGAGTTATTCTCATTTACCAACTTTTTTTTCTATCTTTCTGCTCAACCTAGTAACTTTTCCCCACATAGTTTCATGATGGCAGCTGCCCCTTCAAATATCCATTGTGAATTTCTTAGTGATGTCTCACATTTTCATTCATAGAAACATTAGTACATATGGTTTTAATCAGATATTTATCAAGTGGATAACTCTAGCTGGAAGATTGCCAGGGAAGACAGGTTTGTGATTAAGAGAAAACCAAGTGTCTACCCAAATGGTGTTATTATAGTTCATCTCAAAATTTTGACTGTTTTTCTTATCACTGCTACTATCAAAGATATCTAAGGGTAAGAGAAAGGTTAAGTAACTCTAATATATGTAATTTCTATAGTAAAACTCTGTGTTCCCAAATCTCTGAAGCTTGGCCATAGGAAGGACTTTAAAGGTCATCTAGACCAATCTTGTATTTGGTGCTGATTTTCATGAAAATGAATTTGCTCAGCTTGCTTTAGAAAATCTTCAGCAATTTCCATAAGCCAATGGCTGACTGAGGCTGGCATCAGTAGAGTATGGCTTTTGATTCACTTTAGTTCTTTCTAATGGAGCCACCTACCAAGTAAAGTGTCTCTGCGGTCAGCCTTCCCCATGGGCTCAGATTGGAGGGAAAAAATGCACAGCAGAATACACAATAGCTTACTTATCTGGAGTTCTTTCTCCCAAGTGGCTGCTGCTGGCCTGAAATACTAACAGCCCACTGGAAAATTCTGGGGGTGAAATTAATGGTTAGAACAAGAAATGCTGTCAGGGAGATTGCCAACAAGTCCCTTTCCTAGAACATTATCCATCCTCTGAATGTGACATGGGTGGGCTGGCTAAATTGTCAGTTCATTTTGCTGGGTTAAAAAGGGAAGAATGTTAGAAAAAAGAACTAGGGAATTCTGAAGATTGCTCTCCTAGAGTATGATTTGTTAAAGGAAGTTATGTTTGTATTCACAGGCTTAAATTAGCTCAGCTAGGTGGAGATACTGTAATATTTCATTGCAGCCTAACTATATATATACTTATGCACTTATTATATCTTGATGGTTGTATTATATATATCATATATATATATATCATATTTCATATGTATCATATATCATATATATATACTACTTATCTTGTTTCTTGTTTTAATAGTCTGGGAAGTGAAAATAAAAAGGGGCTTTTGTTTTTGAGAGAGCAGTTCACATTTTTTGAGATATTACATAAAATGAATATTCTCAAAATTACATGTTTTTCAAAAACAAAACAAAATATTGCCAAAAGATCTCTAAATTCAACTACCACACTGTCCTGGAGAGATTACATCAAAATATGTGCATTGCCCTTTTNGAGCAGTTCACATTTTTTGAGATATTACATAAAATGAATATTCTCAAAATTACATGTTTTTCAAAAACAAAACAAAATATTGCCAAAAGATCTCTAAATTCAACTACCACACTGTCCTGGAGAGATTACATCAAAATATGTGCATTGCCCTTTTCAAATTGTTGTGGAAATTGGTATGACTGAAAACATATGTTTCTGTGGCCTTTTTAGTTGAAGTTCTGACATATTTTAGATAATGCAGAAGCTCAAAATTTAAAAAAATATTATTTTACACCTAGAAAGAATTCTGTGTTATATAATGTCTCTAATACAATGTAATTTATTTGATGTTATTTTTGTTACATTAGGTTTCAATTTNAAATAAAAAAAAATAAAACCTTACCCCAACATTTTTCACATACCTTAGCTAAGTTAACACAAATAATTCTACTGATATCCTGAAGTGATTTGTATTAAGCAAGAATTTTTTTTTTTATTTTTAGTTTCAGCTTCCTTGACTAGTGAGAAGTGACAGTGTATAACAATACAAGGAAATAATATTTTTAAATGCTTGCTTAAAAATTAAAGAATGAATATTTGTGTGTATGTGTGTGTGGCAATCTAGTGTAGGGACCAAAACACTTTAAAAAATCCTTTAAGATTGTTTTCCTAAATTTTGTCATAGGAGAAATTAGTAACAATAAAAATGTTTTTTTAGATCCTCAGTTTAGACAGCTGGAAATATGTTAAATATATTTTCCAAAAAAAATTCCAACAGAAATTATAAAAGAAGCAAGATTTTCCAAAAAATATTCCAACANACTTTAAAAAATCCTTTAAGATTGTTTTCCTAAATTTTGTCATAGGAGAAATTAGTAACAATAAAATTGTTTTTTTAGATCCTCAGTTTAGACAGCTGGAAATATGTTAAATATATTTTCCAAAAAAAATTCCAACAGAAATTATAAAAGAAGCAAGATTTTCCAAAAAATATTCCAACAGAAATTATAAAAGAAGCAAGAGTATTACTTGACTATCTAAAAGCATTGATTTTTACCAAACAATTCATTCTCTCACAATGCAAGCATTCTCTATCAAACTGAATTAGTAAAGCTACCAGTGCTCTGGAAACACTGTTTCAAACTATGGCTGAATCCTGTCAATTACTGAAAAATTTCTCAAAGTCCAGTGTTGCAAAGTGAAAGTGAAGTCGCTTAGCCGTGTCCGACNTAAAGCTACCAGTGCTCTGGAAACATTGTTTCAAACTATGGCTGAATCCTGTCAATTACTGAAAAATTTCTCAAAGTCCAGTATTGCAAAGTGAAAGTGAAGTCGCTTAGTCGTGTCCGAGTCTTTGAGACACCATGGACTGTAGCCTACCAGGATCTTCTGTCCATGGGATCTTCCAGGCAAGAATACTGGAGTGGGTTACGTTTTCCTTCTCCAGGGGATCTTTCTGACCCAGGGATCAAATCCGGGTCTCCAGCATTGAAGGCAGACACTTTGCCATCTGAGTTACCGGAAAACTCTAGTGTTGTCATTATTATAAACAGAAAATTGAATAACTAATAGTTTGATATTTGATATTTTGATCCATACTGTGGAAGCTTTTCAATATTTCTTGAGTAACTTCAAGTTATATTTGTTGAAATGTTCCTCTGGCTAAATCAACTATGTGTCTTATAGTACTTTAGAGTTGATCTAAGTTAAAACCATTTTAAATCATCAGTGCTCAGATAGAGCCACACTAAATGTATTTTAACCAATTGTACTTGGTTTTGTACTGTAGCAACTTCCGGAAAAGTAAATTTCTTGAGTATCATGCAGAAAAGTGTTTTAGGTGGTGCCGAGGAAAGTTGGATATAGGAGGTACTAGTAACTGGATAAATGGTTTTATGATGTGATATTCTAGTACTTTGTAACTATAATTTCCTTACTGAGATAATTTTTTTTCTGATATGCTTCACTATTCAATTGTCTTTAATGATGTTCAAATTAAGGACAAAATGATATTGGCGTCACTATAAAATTTCAGCCTGGAAACTGGAAGAAAAATCTATTCAGTTTATAAGGCTGGAGTTTGGATGTTCATTGGGGCTCTTCAGAAAACTCTTCAGAAAACAAAGCAGGGCTCTGTTTAAAGAACATGAACTTGAGAATAAATAAATCTTTTTCACAAGCAACCCCAAATGACTGGTTCTAACACCAAACACACTATGGATATTTTTATGAATGTAGATAATACTGTGCTAAATTTAAATGGCTTATGCATCTTTTTTTTAATCCATTAATGTGATTTGTGATCCAGAGGTGATGTTGTAGATGAACGTGGATTTAATGAGACAGCTACCTCAGTTAGGACTTTGTTTTTCTCATATTTTTTGGCACAGATGCCTATAAAAGTTGGTCAAAAATGACAAATTCAGTTGTTTCACGAAAATGTCATCTAAAATGAAAGAATATTGGTGTTAGTACCTGTCCCTTATTTGCGACTTCTTTATTTCATCATATCATTTTTTTCTACCCTTTCCTTTCTTTGTAATATAAAGTTACTTTGATCACATTAGTTTCAAATATCTTGCAATTACACAGTTTGCCTAAGAAATAAAACCAACAGTTCTCATTACCTTTATGTCAACCACATTTAATCTTAGACAGGGTCACAATTTTTTTTTAAAATTAGTCCTTGATAGAGAAGCCATTAAATGCTATTTTTAAGCCTTCTGAAAGAGTATAGATTCTCCAGTGGAAGAATGAATATAGCACCACTTTTTTGTAACAAAGTAATTTTTCAGGTATTTTCAGAATTCCATAGCTTTCCTGGCTAATACACTGTCTCTAAGAGCTTTTTTTCTTTTTTTGATCCTAATCAAAAGAAACTTCATCCCAATTGATATTTGGTCTGCAAATATCAATTCAGTACTGATGACTCCCTAAATTCTGTTTTTATTTGTTTATTTATTAACTGTGCACTCCGTAGGATCTAATCTACATCAAGCCAGGCACTTTGTCCATATTATTTATTGGTATAGTTCTAAAATATAGAAGAATAGAAGAATATCTACTAAATAAAACATATCTAGTAAAGCTACTTTGAATAAATTATTTCATTACTGTTCTTCTTTTTGATGAGCATTTTAAAAGACATGCTTGTACTATGTAAAATTTCCTCCAAATTCCAAAGAAAAATATTGAAAATGATTACTTTTCCTGAGATAACTTTCTTTAAAAGTGCACACGTGGATCCTAACAGATTTCTCTGCTTTCTTTCCTCTTGATACACACATTCCATGAAAATCTACATCCATCTGACTCACAGAAAGTGTTTGTTGAAATCAAACAGCCCAGAGCTTATATCTTAATTCAGTCATATAATAGCTGTGTGAATCTTGTAAGTCACATAACATCTGTGAACCTCAGCCTTGCAATCAGTCATAAATAATTCTTAACTTGCAGAAATGGTAGAAGAATTAGAGATAGTATACATAAAGCCAAGATCATAGAACCTAGACATATGTTGGGTTCAAAAAGAGAAAGATAACTATTTCATTTTATTATTATCAAAAGTATTTAAATGTTCTCCATAAAACAAAACTCAACTAATTTATTTAAATTATCTGTAGAGTTCAAGGCATTTTGTCAGGCTCTGTAAGGCTGCTTACTTCTGCTTCTGGAAACTAGCTATTTTAGGCATGGACCACTGGAATCCAATCTGACTTGATGGAAGATGTCAGTCATTGTGAGGGCTGGTTTTCTCCCCTTCGAGGTAAGACTTCGGAGGGTCCCAACAGAACTGACGGTGTTAATCCAAATTCCTCTCTCATGAAGAAGCTTGATTTCTGAGTTCCAGTCTCCTTCACCCCTCGTATTGCTGAAAGCTCCCTACCAGCGTCTCAGCCTCCAGACTTCCACTCGTGTGTTAGCAGATGCCTCCAAGGGAAAAACTGTGCTGATCCTTGGGCATACATTTGAGCATCCCATCTTTAAGACTCTGAACCGTCAAGTCCTGGCTGCCTTAGTTTTTCACCAATACTTTCAAACAAAATGTACAAAAAGAAAAAAAATTTCATTTATTTCTTCTTGTTGTTTCCAGTGGGAGAGTTAATCTGGAGTAGTTTATCTACAAATATCAAAAGAAATATCTGGACTGGCGATTCATTTCATATATGATATTATACATGTATTAGCCTCCAATTAAAATAAACATATTAAAAAAAGAAATATCTGTAACATTGATATTTATGAATAACATAGATTCACCTTTTTTTCCCTCAAGATCATTAGTTTCTTTAGTAATAGCACATTATACTTAATGTTTGTAAATTGGTAAGTTTCACAAAACCTAGGCTGAAAGCAACGGATGTGAACTATGAAGTTTAATTTCTACTGGGAAGATAATTATCACCAACTATGAAAGAAGTGTTAAAACCTTCTCTCTAATTTTGCTATCAATGAACTTCATTTACAATTTAAAAAAAAATCCTGCTCCACACAGGTGTTTAAATATTGTATCAAAAGCGAATCAAGGAAGATCTGGGATATTGACCGGGTGGCCTCTGATGGCTGCTGACGAGAAAGGAGAAACTTTTCTCCTCGAAGACTGGGATGGAGACGTGTCTCTTGCACAGACAACTTTCAGGATAGATTTGCCTGATCTCCTTTGTTTACTCTACAAGGCTGACTGTCTGTGAGGACCTTAGTGTCAGACTACATTAGCGTGCACGTACATGTAAAATTAATCAACAGACCCAGCAACTTGCCAAGTAGTCCCCTTAGAGCCTGGGGTTAAACATCTGTCTGGAGTGATGTTTCCTAAAAGGCTTTATGTAATGGCCAGAGGAGCTCAGAGAAGGCACTTAGTGTGGAAGGAAGGGCAAGACTGACACTTGAGGGGAAGCGCTGGGTTTCAGTGAACTGACAACCTCACCATCAGACCCAAAGGTTACAACCTTAGACTCCAAAAGCTTTTAAAGCTTCTTGCATCTGTGTTGCCTGACTGCCTTTAGCATTAGGCACTTATGCCCAGGATACTCTGCACATATGTNTTGTAGCTGTCTCTTATACACATCTCCATCAGACCCAAAGGTTACAACCTTAGACTCCAAAAGCTTTTAAAGCTTCTTGCATCTGTGTTGCCTGACTGCCTTTAGCATTAGGCACTTATGCCCAGGATACTCTGCACATATGTCTTTGTTCAGAATATCTTTAATGTTGGGTGAAAATGTTTGCATCTTTCTGAAATGTCTATTCCATAAATCACAAATTGCACTTTGTTGTACTGGGCTGAAGAAGCTGATTTTGCCATGCTTTGCAACTGGGAAAACTTGAACTAGTAAAGCGTGAGATGCGTTTTGCAGTGGCTGAAAGCCTCAGCACGTGTTTTTGTTGTTGTTGTTTGATTTTTTTTCTTAATAGTTGACAAATCTGTTCTGTGTTAGAATGCAGCATCATGTAATCAAAAGAACATGAGCTTTGGGTTCAATCTCAGCTCTACTACTTATTAGCTGTGTGATTGGATTTGTCTTCCTGTCTACTGAACTGCACCATCCCATCTTCTGAGGGGTATCATCCATAAGTCTGTAGTTGGGGTTATACATATTGTACTTCTATTTGGAAGGTGCTTTGTAAGAATACTTACTCTGGAATCAGTTCAATAACTTAGTCTGATGTGGTTGCTTCTAATACTAATTGTGGTTGTTTAGCCATTAAGTTAATTCTGACTCTTTTGCAGTCCCATGAACTATAGCCCACCCACGGCTCTTCTGTCCATGGGATTTCCCAAGCAAGAATACTGGAGTGGGTTGTCATTTCCTTCTCCACGATCTTCCCCACCCAGGGATCAAACCCATGTCTCCTGCATTGCAGGCAGATTCTTTAACACTGAGTCTCCAGGGAGGCCCATAACAGATAATCATAAACAAATTGACTTCTGTACTGACAATCTACAGACAAACACATAATTAATAGTTTGGGAGGGAAACTTTAGCAGTGACAGAATAGCTCCTTCCACTTAGCTGTTTGAATGTTGCTTGGAAAATTTTGATGTGATGATGTGATGTGAAGTCGCACAGTCGTGTCTGACTCTTTGTGACCCCATGGACTGTAACCTACTAGGTTTCTCTGTCCATGGAATTCTCCGTCCATGGGATTCTCCAGGCAAGAAATACTGGAGTGGATTGCCATTTCCTTCTCCAGGGGATCTTCCCAACCCAGGTATCAAACCTGGGTCTCCCGCATGGAGGCAGACGCTTTAACCTCTGAGACACCAGGGAAGCCCAAATGATAATCAACTCATCTTAAGGCAATTTATTTAGAATACAGAAGATTTAGAGACATGCATAGGGGAGATTTCCCAGGGTGAACAGATGCATCACTAAGTATCACTCATTCGGAAGTCAGTTACAGTCGGCTGTCCCTGAGTTGCATGTCAGGGTTTCTTGCTCAGTGCACTGTTGGCGCTGAATGTTTGAAGGTGCTTTGTTAGTGAAATAAGAGAAAAAGTGATTAGGTTTTTGTACAAGTTTCCTCAAATTAATCTCTCATTAAATAAGAGATGTTTCTCAAACTTGAAATCAATTTATAGATGAGGTCTGACAGAATCATTTTTTTTTCTGGGAAATAAATGGACTAGCAGTCATAAGCTTTGAATTTTAATGATATTCTGCTCCTATCACCTGTGACCTTGGGTATACGAATTAAACTCCCAGAATATCAGCTGCCTCATCTTTAAAATGAGAATTAGAAAGAAGATTAGCTCTCAAAACAATTTCTTGCTTGAAGAGCAGATGAAAGACACTGCAATACTTAGATGATTGGCTGGTTTGGTGATGAAGCAGGTAATCGGAATTTGGGGAGACACTAGATCTCATGAGCAAAGATGAACAGTGTCGGTTTGAGACTGTACTAGCAGAATAATCCCCCCAAAGACACTCAGTCCTAATCCCCAGAATTTGCAAATGTGCTATTTTACATGAGACACTGCAGGTGTAACTAAACTGAGACCTTGAGGTGAGGAGATTATCTTGGATTATCCAGGAGGGCCCAATGTACTTGCAGCATCTTTGAAAGTGGCAAAGGGAGGCAGAGGGCAGAGTGATGTGATATATGTAAAGCTCCTACAACCTGTCCTAGAGGGCTGCTGTTGGATTTAATGATTCAGGAAAGAGAACATAACCATAGGAATGCGAACAGCGTTTGAAGCGGTGAAGGAAGTTTCCCCTATAAAACCTCCCAGGCAGGAATACATATAGACGTCACCTTGATTCTAGTCCAATAAGGTCATGCCACACTTCTGACCTAGCTGTAAGTTAATAGCTTAACTGTTAGCTTAACTTAACTATTAGCTGTAAGTTAATAAATTTTGGTTGTTTTAAGCCACCGAGTTTGTGGCAATTTATTGCAGTAGTAATAGAAAACTGATGCAGCTCTTAACATGACAACCGACACATAGAATCTTCTCCATAAAAGAAAGAAGGTTTACATTTCCTGGTTAAGTAAATGAATGAGTAATGAATGGATGAATTCGTATGATAAATACACATGTAAAGCTTCCTGAAAAATCTGGTTACAGGGAGCAGGGGCCTTTCACTTTCTTAGTCTTCATGTATATTTTGAACCCATACGTAACTTTCTCCTTTTGGGGAAGATCTCTCACCCTTAAGATGAACTCATGTACTTCTTCTCCACAGTGGATGCACTGTGATGCAAATGCTACTGATCACTCACAGACTCTCTCTCTAGAATGGAAGTATCTGGAAAGTCAGATTGTGTCAACTTCCTTACTCTCTACCCAGTGCCCAGCCCAGAACCAGGCTGAGGTAAGAGTGCAGACAGTGAGTGGCAGGATGAGTGGAATGAAGGGTGGAAACCAGGAAATGACTTAGAGTTCCATTTGCTCATCTCTGAATCAAACGCTTCGGGAGATTTAAGCACTGTTTACACTTTTGCCCGCTCATAGCAAATACTAATTCCACCCTCCTAAAGAGGAAACATAAGGTCCAGTCTTGTCACTATATCTACTCAAAATCTAGGGTCTCCTGNGTAAGACTTCGGAGGGTCCCAACAGAACTGACGGTGTTAATCCAAATTCCTCTCTCATGTCGAAGCTTGATTTCTGAGTTCCAGTCTCCTTCACCCCTCGTATTGCTGAAAGCTCCCTACCAGCGTCTCAGCCTCCAGACTTCCACTCGTGTGTTAGCAGATGCCTCCAAGGGAAAAACTGTGCTGATCCTTGGGCATACATTTGAGCATCCCATCTTTAAGACTCTGAACCGTCAAGTCCTGGCTGCCTTAGTTTTTCACCAATACTTTCAAACAAAATGTACAAAAAGAAAAAAAAATTCATTTAGCTCTTCTTGTTGTTTCCAGTGGGAGAGTTAATCTGGAGTAGTTTATCTACAAATATCAAAAGAAATATCTGGACTGGCGATTCATTTCATATATGATATTATACATGTATTAGCCTCCAATTAAAATAAACATATTAAAAAAAGAAATATCTGTAACATTGATATTTATGAATAACATAGATTCACCTTTTTTTCCCTCAAGATCATTAGTTTCTTTAGTAATAGCACATTATACTTAATGTTTGTAAATTGGTAAGTTTCACAAAACCTAGGCTGAAAGCAACGGATGTGAACTATGAAGTTTAATTTCTACTGGGAAGATAATTATCACCAACTATGAAAGAAGTGTTAAAACCTTCTCTCTAATTTTGCTATCAATGAACTTCATTTACAATTTAAAAAAAAATCCTGCTCCACACAGGTGTTTAAATATTGTATCAAAAGCGAATCAAGGAAGATCTGGGATATTGACCGGGTGGCCTCTGATGGCTGCTGACGAGAAAGGAGAAACTTTTCTCCTCGAAGACTGGGATGGAGACGTGTCTCTTGCACAGACAACTTTCAGGATAGATTTGCCTGATCTCCTTTGTTTACTCTACAAGGCTGACTGTCTGTGAGGACCTTAGTGTCAGACTACATTAGCGTGCACGTACATGTAAAATTAATCAACAGACCCAGCAACTTGCCAAGTAGTCCCCTTAGAGCCTGGGGTTAAACATCTGTCTGGAGTGATGTTTCCTAAAAGGCTTTATGTAATGGCCAGAGGAGCTCAGAGAAGGCACTTAGTGTGGAAGGAAGGGCAAGACTGACACTTGAGGGGAAGCGCTGGGTTTCAGTGAACTGACAACCTCACCATCAGACCCAAAGGTTACAACCTTAGACTCCAAAAGCTTTTAAAGCTTCTTGCATCTGTGTTGCCTGACTGCCTTTAGCATTAGGCACTTATGCCCAGGATACTCTGCACATATGTCTTTGTTCAGAATATCTTTAATGTTGGGTGAAAATGTTTGCATCTTTCTGAAATGTCTATTCCATAAATCACAAATTGCACTTTGTTGTACTGGGCTGAAGAAGCTGATTTTGCCATGCTTTGCAACTGGGAAAACTTGAACTAGTAAAGCGTGAGATGCGTTTTGCAGTGGCTGAAAGCCTCAGCACGTGTTTTTGTTGTTGTTGTTTGATTTTTTTTCTTAATAGTTGACAAATCTGTTCTGTGTTAGAATGCAGCATCATGTAATCAAAAGAACATGAGCTTTGGGTTCAATCTCAGCTCTACTACTTATTAGCTGTGTGATTGGATTTGTCTTCCTGTCTACTGAACTGCACCATCCCATCTTCTGAGGGGTATCATCTATAAGTCTGTAGTTGGGGTTATACATATTGTACTTCTATTTGGAAGGTGCTTTGTAAGAATACTTACTCTGGAATCAGTTCAATAACTTAGTCTGATGTGGTTGCTTCTAATACTAATTGTGGTTGCTTAGCCATTAAGTTAATTCTGACTCTTTTGCAATCCCATGAACTATAGCCCACCCATGGCTCTTCTGTCCATGGGATTTCCCAAGCAAGAATACTGGAGTGGGTTGTCATTTCCTTCTCCACGATCTTCCCCACCCAGGGATCAAACCCATGTCTCCTGCATTGCAGGCAGATTCTTTAACACTGAGTCTCCAGGGAGGCCCATAACAGATAATCATAAACAAATTGACTTCTGTACTGACAATCTACAGACAAACATATAATTAATAGTTTGGGAGGGAAACTTTAGCAGTGACAGAATAGCTCCTTCCACTTAGCTGTTTGAATGTTGCTTGGAAAATTTTGATGTGATGATGTGATGTGAAGTCGCACAGTCATGTCTGACTCTTTGTGACCCCGTGGACTGTAACCTACTAGGTTTCTCTGTCCATGGGATTCTCCGTCCATGGGATTCTCCAGGCAAGAAATACTGGAGTGGATTGCCATTTCCTTCTCCAAGGGATCTTCCCAACCCAGGTATCGAACCTGGGTCTCCCGCATGGAGGCAGACGCTTTAACCTCTGAGCCACCAGGGAAGCCCAAATGATAATCAACTCATCTTAAGGCAATTTATTTAGAATACAGAAGATTTAGAGACATGCATAGGAGAGATTTCCCAGGGTGAACAGATGCATCACTAAGTATCACTCATTCGGAAGTCAGTTACAGTCGGCTGTCCCTGAGTTGCATGGCAGGGTTTCTTGCTCAGTGCAGTGTTGGCGCTGAATGTTTGAAGGTGCTTTGTTAGTGAAATAAGAGAAAAAGTGATTAGGTTTTTGTACAAGTTTCCTCAAATTAATCTCTCATTAAATAAGAGATGTTTCTCAAACTTGAACTCAATTTATAGATGAGGTCTGACAGAATCATTTTTTTTTTTCTGGGAAATAAATGGACTAGCAGTCGTAAGCTTTGAATTTTAATGATATTCTGCTCCTATCACCTGTGACCTTGGGCATATGAATTAAACTCCCAGAATATCAGCTGCCTCATCTTTAAAATGAGAATTAGAAAGAAGATTAGCTCTCAAAACAATTTCTTGCTTGAAGAGCAGATGAAAGACACTGCAATACTTAGATGATTGGCTGGTTTGGTGATGAAGCAGGTAATCGGAATTTGGGGAGACACTAGATCTCATGAGCAAAGATGAACAGTGTCGGTTTGAGACTGTACTAGCAGAATAATCCCCCCAAAGACACTCAGTCCTAATCCCCAGAATTTGCAAATGTGCTATTTTACATGAGACACTGCAGGTGTAACTAAACTGAGACCTTGAGGTGAGGAGATTATCTTGGATTATCCAGGAGGGCCCAATGTACTTGCAGCATCTTTGAAAGTGGCAAAGGGAGGCAGAGGGCAGAGTGATGTGATATATGTAAAGCTCCTACAACCTGTCCTAGAGGGCTGCTGTTGGATTTAATGATTCAGGAAAGAACATAACCATAGGAATGCGAACAGCGTTTGAAGCGGTGAAGGAAGTTTCCCCTATAAAACCTCCCAGGCAGGAATACATATAGACGTCACCTTGATTCTAGTCCAATAAGGTCATGCCACACTTCTGACCTAGCTGTAAGTTAATAGCTTAACTGTTAGCTTAACTTAACTATTAGCTGTAAGTTAATAAATTTTGGTTGTTTTAAGCCACCGAGTTTGTGGCAATTTATTGCAGTAGTAATAGAAAACTGATGCAGCTCTTAACATGACAACCGACACATAGAATCTTCTCCATAAAAGAAAGAAGGTTTACATTTCCTGGTTAAATAAATGAATGAGTAATGAATGGATGAATTCGTATGATAAATACACATGTAAAGCTTCCTGAAAAATCTGGTTACAGGGAGCAGGGGCCTCTCACTTTCTTAGTCTTCATGTATATTTTGAACCCATACGTAACTTTCTCCTTTTGGGGAAGATCTCTCACCCTTAAGATGAACTCATGTACTTCTTCTCCACAGTGGATGCACTGTGATGCAAATGCTACTGATCACTCACAGACTCTCTCTCTAGAATGGAAGTATCTGGAAAGTCAGATTGTGTCAACTTCCTTACTCTCTACCCAGTGCCCAGCCCAGAACCAGGCTGAGGTAAGAGTGCAGACAGTGAGTGGCAGGATGAGTGGAATGAAGGGTGGAAACCAGGAAATGACTTAGAGTTCCATTTGCTCATCTCTGAATCAAACGCTTTGGGAGATTTAAGCACTGTTTACACTTTTGCCCGCTCATAGCAAATACTAATTCCACCCTCCTAAAGAGGAAACATAAGGTCCAGTCTTGTCACTATATCTACTCAAAATCTAGGGTCTCCTGAACTTGAACAATCTTTGGCATGTGGTCTGACTGGGATTCCCTGTGCTCTGACTGCCCCCAAACCAAAGAGATCAACTTTCCCTCACCACATGTGGAATTATAAAGAGGAAGCATGGGAGACTCAGTAGTTATTCTTTTGTAGTGGCTCTGAAATGCCACTGGGGAATGCCAGAAAGCCTTTGACCCTAGAACAGAAAAAAATAATCTTCGTGACCCCAGTTCTGCCTTCTAGAACTTCTGCTTTATCCATCACTATCCATCCAGCAGGCTATCATGTCTGATTCTTCATGACCCCATGGACTGTAACTGGCCAGGCTCCTCTGTCCATGGGATTTTTTCAGGCAAGGACATTGGAGTGGGTGACTGTTTCCCCCTCCAGGGTTTCTTCCTGACTCAGGGATCAGATCTGTGTCTCCTGCACTGGCGGGTGGGTTCTTTACCACTGAACCACCTGGTAAACTGCTCATCCATCATCTTCCATGGCAATGTCTAAAGCAGAAATAGTGTTAAGACATTGAATATCTTTAAAAACTAGTTCTATGAAAATTCAGAGGACTATAGATAGATTGTCATCAAGCACAAAAGGTCAATGTTCAGCTTGCCCCATGGTTTGTTTGGCAAAATTACCCCTTCAGAAATTTTCTAGTCTTCTAAAACATTTAATTTCAGTTATATATTTTAATAATCATAGTTATATTGTTACACATTGTCTTACATATACTTTCTTTGTTTACTCACCTCCATACCCTAGCTTTTATTTTTTTTATTTATTACTTTATTCTATTTTACAATACTGTATTGGTTTTGCCATACATTGACATGAATCAGTCATAGGTGTACACGATCTCCCAATGCCAAAACCCCCTTTCACCTCCCACCCCACACCATTTCCCCAGATCATCCCGTACACCAGCCCCAAGCATCCTGTATCCTATATTGAACATAGACTGGTGCTTCATTTCTTATATGATAGTATACATGTTTCAGTGCCATTCTCCCAAATACCCTAGCTTTTAAAATAATTGTTACTAAATGGAAGCTACCAAGAGTCAGTGGAAAGCCTACACGGTCATCTTTATTGCAAACTACAATTCCCATCTCTAGAGTCACAAATCACAAATAATTAAGTTTTACAATATTATATGTACAATCTGATGATATTTACAAAATATTCAATTCTACAACCAATGTTACAACTACGGCATGAAACAATTGTGGCACACCAAAAACTTTTCTCATGTCCCTTTGCAGTCAATCTCTGCTTCATGCTCAGCCCCAGGCAACCACTGATATGCTTTCTGTCACTAAAGATTATTCTATTTTGTCTGTAATTTCTTATAAAATGAATCATATACTATGCAATCTTTTGTATATGGCTTTTTCAAATCTGCCTAGTGATTCTGAGATTCTTCCTTGATATGTGTATATGAGTAATTCATACTCTATTTTGGCGAGTACAATCTCGTTGTATAGATACATTAAAAATTTGTTTCTCTTTTATCCTCTTGATGGTCATTTGGATTGTTTCCAGTTTCTGGCTGTCATGCTGTGTGACCTATGACTGTTTGTGTGTGAATTTTTATGGGAACATGCTTTCATTTCATTTTGATAAATATGTGAGTAAGAAATATGGTACATACATGCTTGACTTTACAAGAAACTGCCAACGGGACTGTATGATTTTTCATTCCCACCAACAATTTATGAGTTTCAGTTATTCTTTCCAGCCTGTGATGCCGTCCGTCTTTTTAATTTTAGCTATTATGGAAAGTGTGCAGTGATTTTACTGCAATGTTTATTTCCTGTTAGGAATGATTATGCTATATGTCTTTTTATGTGCTTTTTATATCTTCTTTTATCTTCTTCTGTAAAATGTTTCTTCAAATATTTTGTCCCCCTGCTTGATCTTGCTGAGTTATAGAGTTCCACATATATAGTCTTTTTTTTTAAAGGTCCGTTGTCAAAGTTTATATTGCAAATATTTTCTTCCAGTTGGTGACTTGGCTTTAAATTCCCATAAAAGTGTTTTTTGTTGGGCAGAAGTTTTGATTTAGTTAAGTCCAGTATATCGGTTTTGTCTTTTGTGGTTTGAGCTGTTTGTGTCCTATCAAAATATCATTGCTTTTCCCAAGGTCACGGGGATTTTCCCATACGATTGTTTTGAAACATTTAATTGTTTTAGCTCTTACATTTAAGTCAGTGATCCATTTTGAATCAACTTTTTGTATATGCTGGGGGGTAAATGGTAGAAATTTAGTATTTTGCATATGGATGAAATTGTTACTTTACTAACAAAATTATAAATATGTTTCTTCCATTGAATAGCCTTGGGATAATGTTGAAATATTAACAATATATATTGATATTATCTGGGGCTTCCCTGGTAAAGCATATGCCTGCAATTTGAGAGACCCAGGTTTGATCTCTGGGTCAAGAAGATCCCCTGGAGAAGGAAATGACAACCCACTCCAGTACTCTTGCCAGGAAAATTCCATGGATGGGGGAGCCTGGTAGGTTTCGGTCCTTGAGGTCGTAAAGAGTTGGTCGTAAAGACTTCACTTTCTATTGATATTGTCTGAATATTTATATATTTACGTGTGTGCGTGTATTTTAGAATCTTCATTCTGCCCCGCATGTCTGTCTATATGCCAACACCAACTTGTTTTGTTACTCATATTGTAGTAAGTCTTAATATTATGTATAGTAAGTACTCCAACTTGGCTTTTATTTTTAAAAGAATATTTCTGACATATGGTTCATTTTCATTTCCACATAAAATTTTAAATAATCTTGTTTAAAAAGTCTAAGAAAAGCAAAAACAAACAAACAAAAATTCATCACAGACTTTGATCAGGAATCTATAGATCGATTTTATGAGAATGAACGTTTTAATACTATTTTATCTTTCAGTCCATGAACATGGTATGCATTTCCACTTCTTTTGGTTTTCATTAAGTTACCAGAGCAACATTTTGTAGTTCACATGTCTTACTTATGTTTAATTACATTGCCCTGTATTTAATAACTTTGATGTTATTATAAATGGCACTGCTTTATTTCAAGTTACAATTTATAATTGTTAGTCCATAGATATACAATTGATTTTTATACTGCTCTTGGATATTGTGACCTTCATAAACTCGTTACTTAATGTGGATACTTTTGATATTTTCTGTATAGACAACCGTGGCTATGCGGATGAAGATATTTTCACCTTTTCTTTTCTGATGTGTGAAGTTTCTGGCTTTGTTTTCAGTTTCCTTTGCTTGCCCTTAGTATAATATTGACTAGGAGGTGAAGACATACATCCTCGCCTTGTTCCAGATCATAAGGAGAAAGAAATCATTAAGTCTTTTATCATGAAGTGTAATGTTAGCTATAGGTGTTTCTGTAAATGTCTTTCATCAGTTTGAGGGCTTTCCCTTGTACTTTTTATTTCTCAGATTTTTTATGAGTATGTGTAGACTTTCGTGAGAAAAAAAACAATTACGTTTACTGAGAGGATCATATAGTCTTTCTTCTTTCCTCTCTCTCTTTCTCATTTACTCTTCCCCTCTTCCCTTCCCTCTTATACTTTCTTAAGTTGTCTAGTTGTTTAAAGAATAATAATAATTCTTCTCTGTTACTTCATCATTAATGGAAGGGTTTTTTTCCTGCACACAGTTGTCTTTTAATAAGATTTTTATGACCTAAGATTGTTTTCATCATATGCTGTTCTTGTTCAGTTGCTAAACTGTGTCTGACTCTTTGCAACCCCATGGACTGCAGCACATCAGGCCTCTCTGTCCTCTACTATGTCCTGGAGTTTGCTCAAGTTGTTTATTCAGCATATTCACCCCCTACTTTGGAATGGGAAGCAGTTAACTTTCCCAATAGAGTGTCGGAATTTCCAGACACTCTCTAATTTCTGCTTGCAAAATGACCAGTTTTCTCCTAGACATGCTTTTTATTTTTCCTTAAGAAAAAAATATTCAATACTAGCCAGCAGACACTAATACCCTGATTCTTCTCAATCTTTTCTCCACAGCTGCCTGTACGGTAGACACGTGATCTTCCCCCAGGAAATTGCAGGCAAGAGTTTTGCCAAATGTTTCCCATTATGTAATATGGATCATCATCTCTTCAGCCTCTGATAACAGGTTTATTACTTCTTGTTTCCTGTATGCTAAGCTTTTGCCACATGTTCTAGATTTTTTGTTACAAAGCCTGTCTCTTGAGTTTATCCAAGGCTTTGACAGCCAGATGGCAGTGGGAATCAGAAATAAGTGCGAGAGGAGGCACCACATAAATGACACATCCATTCTACTCATATTCTACCGGAGAAAATTAGCCCCATGTCATACCTGTGAACAGGAGAGATTCATTTAACTATGTAGTCAGAATACAGGGAGCAGATGCAAAGACCTATCAGTCCATCTCTGGCACAATGCTCAGCTTCTTTTCCTCAGAAAGTTGCCTTGCAAGCACACACTGACAGAGAGGGCTTTGCAGATGTCTCAGTGGTAAAGAAATCTGCCTATAAAGCAAGAGATGTGGGTTCAACCCCTGGGTTAGGAAGATCCCCTGGTGAAGGAAATGGCAACCCACTCTAGTATTCTTTCCTGGAAAATTCCATGGACAAAGAAGCCTAGAGGGCTGCAGCCCAAGTTGGACAGGACTGAGTGATTGAGCAGGCACACACTGAGGCAAGTCTTCTAAGGACTCATGACCAAGACTTGCAGTGCGTGAAGGAGGTGAAAGAGAAAGTCGCTCAGTCGTGTCCGACTCTCTGCAGTCCCACAGGCTGTACAGTCCCTGGGATTCTCCAGGCCAGAATACTGGAGAAGGTAGCCTATTTCTTCTCCAGGGGATCTTCCTGACCCAGGAATCGAACCGATGTCTCCTGCATTGCAGGCGGATTCTTTCCAGCTGGGCTATCAGGGAAGTCCCATGTGAAGGAGGACTCATGTGTAAATATCAGTTTACTAGACAAATACTAGAATATATATTGACCCTAAGAAAATGTTGAAAGTGAAAGTGTTAGTGGCTCAGTTGTGTCTGACTCTTTGCCACCCTATGGACTATAATCTGCCAGACTCCTCCGTCCATGAAATTCTCTAGGAAAGAATAGTGGTATGGGAGATCATGCCGTCTTTCAGGGGATCTTCCCTACCCAGAGATCAACCCCAGGTCTCCTACAGTGCAGGTAGATTCTTTACCATCTGGGGCCACCAAATAAACGCAATTTTAGAACTTTGCTAAATCGTATCAGCTAAAAAATCTTGCTGGTAGATTCTGGAATAGACTGATGCTGGTCAACTTAAAAAGAATATAATTTCATATTAGTCTGAATCCATCAAAATGCCTAAAAATCTCAGAGTTTTGAGATTCAATATTTTAGCTCAAGCAGCTGTGGATAGTAACAATTGTTTGNTAGATTCTGGAATAGACTGATGCTGGTCAACTTAAAAAGAATATAATTTCATATTAGTCTGAATCCATCAAAATGCCTAAAAATCTCAGAGTTTTGAGATTCAATATTTTAGCTCAAGCAGCTGTGGATAGTAACAGTTGTTTGGTTTTACTTGTTCACTCAGTGGGGTCTCATTCTAAGTCTAGCTGAGATGTGAGGATTTGAAGACAATGCTGCTGAAGGCTTCCACATAATTAGGAGAAAGTGAAATGCTGAAGTGAATATGTGATTCGTGATCTGCTTTGTCCTTCGTGAAAGCCCAACAGATAGGAAGCCGTGAGATATACATCAATAAAGAGAGCAGCAGCACACTGGAATAGTGACTAGTGGCTGCATTTGTCATCTGAAATGCTGGTGCAAAATGCTACGGTTGAAATGAGTCCATTGTTTGGAAGGGGATTGGAAGAATCCTGGAGTGGCTGCCACCAAAATGAGGTACATAAATAGAATTTATTATGAAAGGCAAAGGAGTTGCCATGAAAATCAGAAGAATCCAACATGCTGGAATGTTTAGCACTTTAATTATGCTTTGGAAACCTGGAATTCAGGTGCTATAATATATTTAAATACTATTATTATATAACAAAATCTTAAGATTTGTATACCGCTGCCCTGCTGTAAGACATCATGATGTCGGTTGCTGTTTGGTGGCTAAGTCGTGTCTGACTCTTCTGCTACAACAGAGACTGTAGCCCTCCAGACTCCTCTGTTCATGGGATGGTGAGTTGCCATCCTCCTTCTCCAAGGAATCTTACTGATCCAGAGAGGAAAGCTGAGTCTTTTGCTTTGCAAGCAGATTCTTTACCATTGAGCCACAAGGGAAGCCCTAAGACGTCATGATCAGTTCAGTCGCTCAGTCGTGTTTGACTCTGCAACCCCATGGGCTGCATCACATCAGGCTTCTCTGTCCATCACCAACTTCCAGAACTTGCTCAGATTCATGTCTGTTGAGTTGGTGATGCCATCCAACCATCTAATCCTCTGTCATCCCCTTCTCTTCCTGCCCTCAATCTTTCCCAGCATTAGGGTCTTTTCCAGTGAGTCAGCTCTTTGCATCAGGTGGCCAAAGTATTGGAGTTTCAGCTTCAGCAGCAGTCCAATGAACATTCAGGACTGATTTCATTTAGGATGGACTGGATGGACCTCCTTGCCGTCCAAGGGACTCTCAAGAGTCTTCTCCAACACCACAGTTCAAAAGCATCAAGTCTTCAGGGCTCAGCTTTCTTGATGCTCCAACTCTGATGTCTGAGTAGTAGCTCTTTTCTTCTTCTCTCTCTCTTCATAGAGGACGTGGCAGCACTGAACTGCGTTCTGAATGACTCCTGCGGCCTCCGTGTACTGCTCTGAATTTAGGTCCTATGCTTCAAAAACTAACAGTGCCTCCTCAAAGAAAATCCCCTTGACATTTCCTGGATCATAAGTCTCTTTAGTTCTTCAGTTATTTCTTCTTCTCCATGTCTCTCTTCATTCTTTCTCTGAACCTCCATTTCCATTGAGTGTTCATAAGTAAGCTCCACATTCACATCTTTGAAAGCTCGCAACTTGAAAGTTTGTATGTCTGGGACTTACTGTATTGGGTTTACCCATGAAATAGGAACTAGCATAATAGAAAGGATTGAATAGAAGAGCCTATGAAGTAATCCCTGTTCCGAAACGAATAGGGAATCAAAAGAAAGCTCACATTTCAGCAGTGAGATGTCATACATTTTGCTATGATCCAAACTTGAAAGATGCAGAAGCTGTGACTACCAACAAAATACTGTTTAAGCCCCAAATTGGCCAGTGCAGAAGACTGCAGAATTGGCAGTGGGTGAGCATAAGCTTAATCAGACAGTAAAGCCAATGGGGGTGATATTGGCACAAATGAATATGTAAGATCTAATGCTTCATATTGATATTTTAATAGAAAATTTTATTTGTTTATTTTATCTCTATTTCAATAAATAAAAAACATGGCAAGAAGTTTATTATCATGTCTTTTATCATCCTCTTTGCAATACCTCTGAGATAAATTCCCCCAATTTGCACCATATTTTAGCCCACAGAGATCTTTATCACCACAGTAAACTTCACCACACTGGTGGACTCATAGTCTATATAGACAAAGAAGAAAGCAAACAGCAAAGATGATTTAATAATAAATGTGCATTATTGAAGATGGGGGCAAATTCCATACAGCCAATAATACTATCTGATATAGACAAATATTTTGAGAGCTAGCTGGATCAATCAGTAGATAGATATGGCTTACTTATAAATAAGTGTAATATTTATATAGATAATTACCTGAAGGCACTATGTGTATTAATATAAATAAAAATACAAATAAGATGTAATTTTTTACTTCAGTTACTCAATTTAAGATCTACAGCATCCTCAGACATTTTACAACAACATTACAGATAAAATTTCTTATATGAAAAAGCAAATTCAGCCTGGAATTCAACAGGAGTGAGAGGAACAATCAACAAAAGACAANAAACTGCTCTTAGCAAATACTTAGAGGTGTTTCTGCTGCTACAGATAATCATAGGCATTGCCAGAAATTAAAATGTGCAAAGGATAAATACAAATCTTTCCCCTTCTTGGAGAGATTTCTTTTTTAACCTCCACAGTCTAGTTGTTTATAGCTTCTTTCTTTGCAGTGTCTGTGACAGCTCAGTTATCCCTGTTTCCATCTGTGTAACCACTCAAACTTCTGTCAATTGTAGATGTACGATTTCAGGAAATTGTTACCTGATCTCTTTGCCTTTAACCAGTCCTCCTTGAACTCATCCATCTATAAGGCTATTGTATGCTTCTTATCCCAGCCTATTATCTTCCATGGATTTTTTTTTTTTTAAATCTTGAAGGCCCTCCACAAGCTCTGCCCACTGTAAGTTGATTCAACTCGTCTCCTTTCCATGCCTCAGTACGCTCACACTCATGAAAACTCTCACCATTTTGTCTCCACAGAAAGTCTTTCAGCTTACAGCATAAAATCTTCCTTCCTCAATAGATTATAATCTCCTTGAGAGCCCACTCTAAATTATTTAATCCCATAAATCCTATGTTTAGCAAAAGGTCTGTGTATGTGTGCGTGTGTGTGAGCCACTCAGTCATGTCTGACTCTTTGCAACCCCATGGACTGTAGCTCACCAGGTTCCTCTGTCCATGAAATTCTCCAGGCAAGAATACTGGCATCGGTTGTCGTTTCCCTCTCCAGGGGATCTTCCAAACCCAAGGATCAAACCCAGGTCTCCGGCATTGTGGGCAGATTCTTTACTGTCTGAGTCACCAGGGATGCTCCCAAAATATTTGCTAGTTCATCACTGAATGAATCAACCAATCAAGAAAGACATGTGGACTAGGAACTCAATTTTAGGAAGACTGTTTCACTTTTACTCCCTTGGGTGAAAACTGAATGCTCATGATGTGTTCTTTTAAGTGAACATCTAGTTAATCAGGGGCATCCCTGGTAGCTCAGTCGGTAAAGAATCTGCCTGCAGTGCAGGGGACCCGGGTTCAATACCTGGGTTGGAAGATCTCCTGGAGAAGGAAATGGAAGACTACTCCAGTATCCTTGCCTGGAAAACCCCATGGACAGAGGAGCCTGGTGGGCTGTAGTCCATGGGGTTGTGAAGAGTTGGGCAGGACTGAGCGACTAACATTCTCACGTTCTTTCTAGTGATTCAAGTTAACTCTGAATGAATTTGTTTTTCATCTTAATTAAGAGTAAGTTCCTTCCCTCATCAGGTAATCATTTTCAGTGATCTCTAGCATTTCCCAAAAGTTAGAATCTTTGTGAGTGTTCGAATCTTAAATTATTGTTTGTTCTCTCTTGGCTCAAAGATCTCACTCTTTGGATTTACAAAGCCCTTTCTCTTGTTGCTGAAAGCATTTAATGTATGCAAACTTACATTTAGCTTGAAAGCATTTTTAAAAATAAACTTTTCAAATTGGAATGTTCTTACTGAATTCAAGCTTTTATGATGCTGTTTGATTTGGCATATGTTCTTTGCGATATCTGCATTGAAAACACTTTGCATTTGAGAGACTTTCCCTGCCTTATTGGGACATTTCAACTCAATTTATAGTTATCAGGAAGAAAAGAAAAAAACATTTCCATCCAAAAGAGATTTCAGTAGAATTTAGCAGTAAGTACGTTAGAACAGCATCAACCTTGAACCTTTGCCCACTTTTTAAAAACAAAGCAACATTACAAGATTCTCTCTTCTTTTTTTATGGATCCACAGAAGGAGGGTTCTTTCTAGCCTCCTTGAAAATTTAGTAGTCTTCGAGATTTTCAAATCTTCTAGAAAAGTCTTCAAGAAATTTCTTTCTCTCTTACCTGATCCAGTTACACTCAGAATAAGACTAAATTTATTTCATGATGTTACCTTTAATGCTACAGTGTTGACCACTGGTTGTATTCTCAGATCCTTCACAGAGAACTTGTGTCTATCAGGATGCATTTGGCTTCACATAATAGTCAATTCTTAGAGGTTTAGACCATGAAGATGGTTACTATTTACTTACAGAGAGTTTGAGGGATAGATATTCCCATAGTTAGAAAGACATATCATGGTTAGAGGGCCCCCTGATTTTTCACAAATGGAAGACATCTGGAAAATTAGCGTGTAACTTAGCCTTACCAAATCTCCAGAAACTCCTTTTTTGCTCTGTTGTAATCATTAACCTGCGAAGGCACCCACTGTTCAGGCTTCTGAAAATAGGTTATTTTTTCTCCTTTTTGTACCTTTTATAAATGACCCATACACGATGTACTCCTTAGTGTCTGACTAACTCCTTAGTGTCATGTCTTTTTCAACGTGATGCTTGTGAGATTAATCAATGTTGTTGCATGTACCTGAAGATTGTAGTCATTACTGTGTACATATATTTTCAATTTTGTAAATATATTTTCCAATCATCAGGGGGGAAATATAAAGTGAATTTTGTGTGCAACTAATTATATTCAATTGCAAATAAGGATGTAAAAACTACGAGAGGGAGAGTATATTTATACTAGGTCACCAAAGAACATTCAGAAAAGCAAACAAGTATATCTTGGGTGTATTGTGCTGTGTGCTAAGTCACTCAATCATATCCAAATCTTTCCAACCCTATGGACTGTATGTAGCCTGCCTGGGTCCTCTGTTCATGGGGATTCTCCAGGCAAGAAAACTGGAGTGGGTTGTCATGCCCTCATCCAGGGATCTTCCAAACCCAGGGATTGAATCCAGGTCTCCCACATTGCAGGTGGGTTCTTTACCATCTGAGCCACCAGGGAAGCCTATTGGGTGTGTTAGAGTGTTAAAAAGGATAAATCCAGGTTTTTGAAAAGTGGCCTAATCCCCCCCACCTCTCTTTTAAAGAATCATATAAGTAAAATGATTTCCAATATTAGATTAGACTGAAAAGAAATATAAAAGAGAGGTTTACTGGAAGATCTCTGCCTTTTATCCTTTTAAGGTTTCATGCAACTGTTATAAGACTATTCTGTTTTGTCTAAGATGTTCCTTTGAGTGACTTTCTAAGCCTCAAGGCATTTATCTGAGGCTTTGTACTCTAGGGCTATATTGTCAGAAATCTTTGTTTAAAAAAGCCTTTAGTAAAATTCTTGAACTTTGAATTTAGGCCCCAACAACAATAACAATAGCAACAAAATACTTAATATTGCTTTCTTTATGTAATAATCAACTCTTCTGCTCTCCTTTATGTTGGTGAGCCATTTTCCTGAGTCTTTTTCTAAAATGAGGTTAAATAATAATGTGACATAAATCTTATATGTGTGCCCTGATTTTTAAAGCAGCTTCATTTTTACTTTTGTTGGTCTAAATATAGAAATGACCTCCTCCTACGCCCCTCTCCTCAATTAGCTGCCAATGGTCTGGAACCTAACGATTTTACCTCATGTGATTCTGTTTGTTTATAATCCTATATTCAACATTGTACTGAAGTCTGTTAAACATTGATAAGCTGGTTTTTATGCAGCAGGTCCTCAGAGAGCATTGCACTAAAATGCTGTAAAGACTGGATTAGGTTTAGGTATTGTAAGGTGGTTTTGAGACATTTTGCTAGTGTCTGTTCTTCCAAAGGTGCCAAATCAACTTGGCCTTGATTTAATATTGTAAAATCGCAATGCTGAGCTGACTTGGAGCTTCACATACTTTTGAATGAGTCTTTCTAGCAGTGATTTCACAAATAGTTTTTTTTTTTTTTTTTTTTAAGTCCTGCGGAATGCAGCGCACACATAGGAGATTACTGAGTGGTTGCTGTGAGACATTGAGTTCTTTGCCAACATCTCAAGTTCCTTTAATTGCTATTCTAGTTATACCTTCTTCTTATCAGTTGCCAGGATTCTCATTATCAGTTGCCAGGATTCTAACAGCCTCATTTGATACAGTTTTTATTTAGTAAGGAGAGTTATATTGTACTTAATTTCTTCTGAGTTGTACGTAATTAAAATCATCCCACATTCTAGAGATAACCACTATTACATCTGTGAGGATATCTTTCCCACATAATATGCTTTCTATACATAGACATCTATTTTGAAAATTAAAACAGTATCATGCAGATCATTTTATAACTCATTTTGGTTTTGATGTATAATATTTCATACATAGATCATAATATACATGCATATTGTATGTATATCATAATAATGTATATGTAAGGTATAAATAATAATAAACATACTCCATACCCGTCACCTAACTTCCAGAGTGATGCTGATACTTTGAAGTACCATGCATCCCTGGGAAACAGTAGTCTTCTCTCTCATGCAAGGATAATTAGTCTTTCTTAATTATGTTGTTATCATCTTCTTAATTGAAAAAAGATCCAGTATCTGTCTATGTACATGTGTATACACACACAGATATATATACATGTTCCTGTACACTGAGTAGTTTTTGTGCGGTTTTCAACTGTATATAAATACTATAATGCATGTAATCTTTTCTGACTCATTTGTAATTCAACATTTTCTCTGAGGTTGCTCACATGGGCAAGCACAGCTGTAGTTCCATCCTTTTGACTGCTATTTATATAACACTTTGTAGTTATGTTCTTACTGATAGGAAGTGGCTTGATCTCAGGGTTGTTCTAATAAATTGTACTCCTGAGAAAATTTTTGTTTATATCTCCTGGTCTTCAGTGTCAGTGACTAGGAATGTAATTGATGGGTCAACTTATATGGACACAAACTTCAAGATGATACAGTATTCTTTTCCAAAGTGTATCACAAAAAAACCCTAAAACCATTAGTGTGTAGCTCACATATTTCCACACTTTTACTAACTTTTAGTATTATATAAAGACTTGATAAAATGCTGTCTCATTTAATTTAGACTTCTCTGATTAATAGTGATGTTGAATAACATTTTCTATTTATTGCTCCGGTCTTTTGTGTGAGGTAACTATCCCTCCTATTCTGTATAATGATTTTTGTCAGCTTGGGGTTGATTATTAATCTTTTCTCTGTTTGTAGGTTGTATTTTCACCTTATTGGTATATTTTAAAAATCAGAAACTCTTACTTTTCATATAGTCATATTGGTTAATGTTTTCCTTATAGTTTGTCTTTGAGTTTCATTTAAAGAATTCTTCCCTACCATGAGATCACACAAATATTCTCTAGTATTTTCTTCAATCATTAAAAATTTTCTTTACCCCTTTAAATGTATAATCCATCAGGAATTCAGTCCTTTAATGGTGTGAGAGAGTGATTTGAAGTTTTTTCCAGTACGAGTAATCATTTATCTGAACACTTTATCTTGAATAATATATTCTATCCACACTGAGTTGCAATAGTAATCTGTGTCCTATGTCAAATATTTTATAATAAAGTGTGAAAGTGTCATGTTCAAGTCTTTGCGACTTCATGGACTGTAGCTCACCAGGCTCCTCTGACTATGGAATTATTCTGGCAAGAATACTGAAGCGGGTTGCCATTCCCTTCTCCAGGAGATCTTCCCAACTAGGCTTCCTGCATTGCAGGCAGATTCTTTACCATCTGAGACACCATGGAAGCCCATAATAAAGTCAGTTGCTATGAAAAAAAAAACTAGTCCCCGCCTCCAAATTCAGATACCTCATACTATGCAGCTGGTTTCAGTCAATATTCAAAACCCAGGCTCCTTGCCTCTTATGTCTCTACCAGCTGAAAGATGGAGGAAGAACAGATTGAAAATGCATGCCAACTTCTGAAACAACTTGGTCAGAAAATGATCATACTGCCACTTATGTCCCTCTCGCCGAAACTACTCATGTGACCACTCATAAATGAAAAGGGTGCAGAGAAAGATTGTTTGCTGGTGGACAGCAGCTCCCAGAGGCGTTGCTTCTTTATGCAAGAGGATGATCTTTGTGGTGCTCAGTTAGCTTTGTTGCTGTTCTTCAGTCGCTCAGATGTCTGAATCTTTGAGACCCCATGGAGCTTCCCTGTCCTTCACTAGATCCTGGAGTTTGTTCAGATTAATGCTGTATCAGGTTTCTTTTTGTGCATATTACCTATGCTGTATATTGCATTCTTTTTTTAATATAAATTTATTTATTTTAATTGGAGGCTAATTACTTTACAATATTGTATTTGTTTTGCCATACATCAACATGAATCNACAGTCATTAAGACAGTATGGTACTGGCACAAAGACAGAAATATAGATCAGTGGAACAAAATAGAAAGCCATGAGATAAATCCACACACTTATGGACACCTTATCTTCGACAAAGGAGGCAAGAACATACAATGGAGTAAGACAGTCTCTTTAACAGGTGGTGCTGGGAAAACTGGTCAGCCATCTGTAAAAGAATGAAACTAGATCACTAACACCCATATTTCTAATTTAATTACATTATGGCAGAAAATGCATTTGAATAATTTCAATTATTATAAAGTTTTAGAGCTCATAATGTGTGTTTTGTTACACTAAATATGGTCTGTGTGTCCACCTTATGGACATTTGAAAAGACACTATTAGGCTGAATATAAGTGCTGCTGCTGCTGCTAAATCACTTCAGTCGTGTCTGATTCTGTGCGACACCATAGACGGCAGCCCAACAGGCTTCTTTGTCCCTTGGATTCTCCAGGCAAGAACACTGGAGTGGGTTGCCATTTCCTTCTCCAATGCATGAAAGTAGAAAGTGAAAGGGAAATTGCTCAGTCATGTCCAACTCTTAGCAACCCATGGACTGCAGCCTACCTATCAGGTTCCTCCTTCCATGGGATTCTCCAGGCAAGAGTACTGGAGTGGGTCGTCATTGCCTTCTCTGGACTATAAGTGCAGTATTCTATAAATATCAATGAGTTCAGTTGATCAATAATATTTTCAGGTCATCTATGTCCTTACTGATCTAATGTTCTATCAGTTAGTGATAGAGGAGTTTTGAAGTCCTGGGTGAAGTGCTTGACAGATAAATCATTTTTTTTAAATTTGTGTATGTATGTATGCATTTTTTATATTATGATGTTTTACTGCATGTGTCTATTATAAAAGGATTACCTGATAGAGTTATTTTTAGAACATCAAACCTCAATTAACATGTTTATTAATTTGTTTTCAATATTTTTATTGACAGCATGTAATTCTATCTCAGTAAATTTTAGTATAACATAGTGTTATCAATTATAGTCATCATTTTACACTAGATTCTCAGAACTTTTTATTTATAGCTGAGTATTTCCCTCACTCCAACCCCTGGAAATCATTTTTACATCCTTTGTTTGTGTGTTTGACTTTCTTTTTCAAGATACCACTTATAGTGGCACCATTCAGAATATTTTTCTTTTGGTTTATTTCACCTACTCTAATACCTTCTAGATCCATCCATACTGTCAAAAAAGGCACACACAAAAAGTTGTATTTTAAAAAAAATAATGGCTGAAATTTCCTTAAATCCAAGGAAGAAAATTGATATCTAGATTCAAAAAGTCCAAACTTTTCAAATAAGAGAAAACCAAAAAGTCCACATGAGACCCGTTGTAATCAAAGTTTCAAAATCAGACAGAGTTGTGTTCAGCCATCGAAACGTGCCTTGTCATAGATAATGGAAACACCACAGAACTCCCAATAGATTTCTCAGGAGAAGCTTGGCAGGTCAGAAAGGAATAAGAGGATCTATTCAAGGTGCTGAAAAAGTCTTCCAACCAAGAATACTATACCTGGCAAGCTATCCTTTAAAAATGGAAGCTAAATAAAAAGTTTCCCAGATAAGCAGGAGCTGAGAGAATCCAGCTCTGTCAGATTNCAGTATTTTTCACAGAACTAGAACAAATAATCTCAAGATTTGTATGGAAATACAAAAAACCTCAAATAGCAAAAGCAATCTTGAGAAAGAAGAATGGAACTGGAGGAATCAACTTGCCTGACTTCAGGCTCTACTACAAAGCCACAGTCATTAAGACAGTATGGTACTGGCACAAAGACAGAAATATAGATCAATGGAACAAAATAGAAAGCCATGAGATAAATCCACACACTTATGGACACCTTATCTTCGACAAAGGAGGCAAGAACATACAATGGAGTAAGACAGTCTCTTTAACAGGTGGTGCTGGGAAAACTGGTCAGCCATCTGTAAAAGAATGAAACTAGATCACTAACACCCATATTTCTAATTTAATTACATTATGGCAGAAAATGCATTTGAATAATTTCAATTATTATAAAGTTTTAGAGCTCATAATGTGTGTTTTGTTACACTAAATATGGTCTGTGTGTCCACCTTATGGACATTTGAAAAGACACTATTAGGCTGAATATAAGTGCTGCTGCTGCTGCTAAATCACTTCAGTCGTGTCTGATTCTGTGCGACACCATAGACGGCAGCCCAACAGGCTTCTTTGTCCCTTGGATTCTCCAGGCAAGAACACTGGAGTGGGTTGCCATTTCCTTCTCCAATGCATGAAAGTAGAAAGTGAAAGGGAAATTGCTCAGTCATGTCCAACTCTTAGCAACCCATGGACTGCAGCCTACCTATCAGGTTCCTCCTTCCATGGGATTCTCCAGGCAAGAGTACTGGAGTGGGTCGTCATTGCCTTCTCTGGACTATAAGTGCAGTATTCTATAAATATCAGTGAGTTCAGTTGATCAATAATATTTTCAGGTCATCTATGTCCTTACTGATCTAATGTTCTATCAGTTAGTGATAGAGGAGTTTTGAAGTCCTGGGTGAAGTGCTTGACAGATAAATCATTTTTTTTAAATTTGTGTATGTATGTATGCATTTTTTATATTATGATGTTTTACTGCATGTGTCTATTATAAAAGGATTACCTGATAGAGTTATTTTTAGAACATCAAACCTCAATTAACATGTTTATTAATTTGTTTTCAATATTTTTATTGACAGCATGTAATTCTATCTCAGTAAATTTTAGTATAACATAGTGTTATCAATTATAGTCATCATTTTACACTAGATTCTCAGAACTTTTTATTTATAGCTGAGTATTTCCCTCACTCCAACCCCTGGAAATCATTTTTACATCCTTTGTTTGTGTGTTTGACTTTCTTTTTCAAGATACCACTTAGAGTGGCACCATTCAGAATATTTTTCTTTTGGTTTATTTCACCTACTCTAATACCTTCTAGATCCATCCATACTGTCAAAAANTTACATCCTTTGTTTGTGTGTTTGACTTTCTTTTTCAAGATACCACTTATAGTGGCACCATTCAGAATATTTTTCTTTTGGTTTATTTCACCTACTCTAATACCTTCTAGATCCATCCATACTGTCAAAAAAGGCACACACAAAAAGTTGTATTTTAAAAAAAATAATGGCTGAAATTTCCTTAAATCCAAGGAAGAAAATTGATATCTAGATTCAAAAAGTCCAAACTTTTCAAATAAGAGAAAACCAAAAAGTCCACATGAGACCCGTTGTAATCAAAGTTTCAAAATCAGACAGAGTTGTGTTCAGCCATCGAAACGTGCCTTGTCATAGATAATGGAAACACCACAGAACTCCCAATAGATTTCTCAGGAGAAGCTTGGCAGGTCAGAAAGGAATAAGAGGATCTATTCAAGGTGCTGAAAAAGTCTTCCAACCAAGAATACTATACCTGGCAAGCTATCCTTTAAAAATGGAAGCTAAATAAAAAGTTTCCCAGATAAGCAGGAGCTGAGAGAATCCAGCTCTGTCAGATTTCCAAGGCCAGACTTACAAGAAATTCTAAAGGGAATCTTTTAAGATGAAATGAAATAAAATGTAATGAAATAAAGGGATGTTGAATGAAAGCATCAATACATGAATGCATATGAAAGGATAAAGCTTGCTGGTAAGTAGAAAGTTATACCAATAGCATGTAAATCACTTAATTCTTATATAGAATTTAAAAGACTGAAGTACAGTAATTGTAACTATAAAAATATGGTAAAGAGTACACAATATAAAAAGATATATTAATAATCTGTGTCATCAATAACATTGTGTGTGTTAGGAAGAGAAGTGTCAAATTTTTGTATGCAATTGAAATTCAGGTGTTATCCACTGTTATTAGATTTTTATAAATATTATATGTTTTACGTAAGTCTCATGGTAACCATAAAGAAAATCCTTACAGAAGATACACACACACAAAATGAGGAAGAAATCAAGTAATTTCACTATAAACGGAGACAATAAAAGAGCAGAAGAAACAAAAATACTTCAAGACAAAAAGTTAACAAAAAATTATTTACAAAATCTTTCCCTATCAATAATTACTTTAAATGTAAATAGATTAAATTCTCCATTTAAAAGATAAAGCTGAACATTGGGGTACATGTGTCTCTTTCAATTCTGGTTTCCTCGGTGTGTATGCCCAGTATCGTATATGAAACGAATCGCCAGTCCAGGTTCGAAGCATGATACTGGAAGCTTGGGGCTGGTGCACTGGGACAACCCAGGGGGATGGTATGGAGAGGGAGGAGGGAGGGGATTCAAGATGGGGAACATGTGTATACCTGTGATGGATTAATGTTGATGTATGGCAAAACCAATATAATATTGTAAAGTAATTAGTCTCCAATTGAAATAAATTTTATATTAAAAAAGATAAAGCTGAATGTGTTGAAAAAAGAATAATATATGCTGTATACAGAGATTCAAAAACAGCACTAAACAGATGGGACTACATTCATATAAGCAATCAACAGAGTGAAAAAGCAACCTATAGAATTGCAAGAAAATACTTGCAAGCCATATTTTTGATAAAAGGTTAATACCTAAAATATATAAGGAACTTATATGACTCAATGGCAATAGTAATAACAATCACCTGTTTAAAATACGGACTAAGAAACTAAATACACATTTTTTTCCATAGAAGACAAATAGTCACTGGTTTTGAAACTTTGCTTAATATCTCTAACCTTCAGGGAAATGCAAATCAAAACCACAATGAGATATCACCTCATACCTGATAGGACTGTCATTGTCAAAGCAAGCAAGTGAAATTAACCAGAGACAAGCATGAGGAAAAACTGAAGGCCTTGTGCACTGTTGGTGGTAAGATGACGAATAGTCATTATGGAAAACAGTATGGTGCGTCCTTCAAAAGAAATAAAAAACAAAGCTATCAAGCAAGCCTTGGAGAAGGAAAAGGCGACCCATTCAAGTACTTTTGCCTTGAAAATTTCATGGACAGAGAAGCCTGGTGAGTTACAGTCCATGGGGTCACAAAGAGTCAGGACATGACTGAGCATGGACACATCATGAAATCCAGCAACCCTGCTTCAGAGTATCTAAACAAATTAAAAAAAGGTCTCAGAGAGATGTTCTCACTGTCATATGTACTGGGGCATTATTCACAATCACTAATTGTGGAAACAGTCTGAATATCCATCAGTGGATGAGGAGATAAGGAAAATGTGGTATGTACATACAATGGAATATTTCAGTCTTAAAAAGGAATGAAATCCTATCATATGCAATAGCGTGGATAAACCATGAGGAAATTACACAAAGTGAAATAAATGTCAAAAAGGACAATACTGTTTAATTCTTTTTTTTTTTTTTTGGTTTACTTTTTTTAATATAAATTTATTTATTTTAATTGGAGGTTAATTACTTTACAATATTGTATTGGTTTTGCCATACATCAATGTGAATCTGCCACAGGTATATACGTGTTCCCCATCCTGAACCCCCCTCCCTCCTCCCACCCTGCACCATCTCTCTGGGTCATCCCAGTGCACCAGCCCCAAACATCCTGTATTCTGCATAGAACATGGACTGGCGATTCATTTAATATATGATATTATACATGTTTCAATGCCATTCTCCCAAATTATCCCACCCTCTCCCTCTCCCAGAGTTCAACAGACTGTACTATACATCTGTGTCTCTTTTGCTGTCTCACATACAGGGTTATGGTTACCATATTTCTAAATTCCATATATATGTGTTAGTATACTGTATTGGTGTTTTTCTTTCCGGCTTACTTCACTCTGTATAATCTGGCTCCAGTTTCATCTGCCTCATTAGAACTGATTCAAATGTATGCTTTATAATGGCTGAGTAATACTTCATTGTGTTTGATTCCTCTTATGTGAGGCCTTTAAAGTAATCATGCTAAAAGAATCTGCCTGCCAACGCAGGGGATGTAAGAGATGTGGGTTTGATTCCTGGGGTCAGGAAGATCCCCTGGAGAAGGTAATTACAACCTCCTCCAGAATTCTTGCCTGGAAAATCCTATGGATAAAGGAGTCTGGCAGGTTATAGTCCATGGGGTCACAAAAGAGTTGGATGTGACTGAGTGACTAAAAATAAAGTGGTCATACTCATAGAAGCAAAAAGGATTATGGTTGCCTGCAGCTGAGGGGAAGGAGAAAAAGTAGTTGCTATTTAACGGGTGTGAAATCTTATGCAAGATGCAAAAGCTGGAGAGATTTGATGCACAGTATTGTGCTTATATTACCCCACTCCAGTTCTCTTGCCC
>SJYW01010679.1:930-39626 GCA_006410735.1 Raphicerus campestris | reverse complement strand
TGGACTGGCGATTCATTTAATATATGATATTATACATGTTTCAATGCCATTCTCCCAAATTATCCCACCCTCTCCCTCTCCCAGAGTTCAACAGACTGTACTATACATCTGTGTCTCTTTTGCTGTCTCACATACAGGGTTATGGTTACCATATTTCTAAATTCCATATATATGTGTTAGTATACTGTATTGGTGTTTTTCTTTCCGGCTTACTTCACTCTGTATAATCTGGCTCCAGTTTCATCTGCCTCATTAGAACTGATTCAAATGTATGCTTTATAATGGCTGAGTAATACTTCATTGTGTTTGATTCCTCTTATGTGAGGCCTTTAAAGTAATCATGCTAAAAGAATCTGCCTGCCAACGCAGGGGATGTAAGAGATGTGGGTTTGATTCCTGGGGTCAGGAAGATCCCCTGGAGAAGGTAATTACAACCTCCTCCAGAATTCTTGCCTGGAAAATCCTATGGATAAAGGAGTCTGGCAGGTTATAGTCCATGGGGTCACAAAAGAGTTGGATGTGACTGAGTGACTAAAAATAAAGTGGTCATACTCATAGAAGCAAAAAGGATTATGGTTGCCTGCAGCTGAGGGGAAGGAGAAAAAGTAGTTGCTATTTAACGGGTGTGAAATCTTATGNGTGGATAAAGGAGTCTGGCAGGTTATAGTCCATGGGGTCACAAAAGAGTTGGACATGACTGAGTGACTAAAAATAAAGTGGTCATACTCATAAAAGTAAAAAGGACTACAGTTGCCTGCAGCTGAGGGGAAGGAGAAAAAGTAGTTGCTATTTAACGGGTGTGAAATCTTATGCAAGATGCAAAAGCTGGAGAGATTTGATGCACAGTATTGTGCTTATATTACCCCACTCCAGTTCTCTTGCCCAGAAAATCCCATGGACAGCAGAGCCTGGTAGACTGCAGTCCATGGGGTCGCTGAGTCGTGTCCGACTCAGCGACTTCACTTTCACTTTTCACTTTCATGCATTGGAGAAGGAAATGGCAACCCACTCCAACGTTCTTGCCTGGAGAATCCCAAGGATGGGGGAGCCTGGTGGGCTGCCGTCTATGGGGTCGCACAGAGTCGGACACGACTGAAGTGACTTAGCAGCAGCCGCAGCAGCAGTGTGCTTATCTTAGCAATACTGTACAGTACAATGCTCTACAGTACAATGCTCTATGATACTACAGCAACACACTGACACTTGGATGAGGGGGTAAGTTTCATGTTAGGTGTTTTTGTTTTGTTTCTAACCATAACAACAACAACGACAAATAAAATATATATTTATTGTTAAATATCATTTCACCATCTATATATGAGGTTCTCTCCTCCCAAACTGAATATTGTCATTTTAGAAGTTGTATTCTGCATTTTAAAATAAACAACCACCGGTTTTCTATTGGCAGTTGACTTTGGCCATCTAATTGGTTGCATTTGCTTTACAGAAATGTAGAGTTTAATGACCATCACCTGATAGCTCATCGCTTATGGTGCAGTTTCATTATATCGCTGTGGTTTCCCAGAGTTTCCTCAGGTTTATGACCCAAACATCCTTTCTTCCATAGCTCTTCAGTCATGAATGAAATTTTCATTATTTTCAACAAGAGACAGGCTAGGTAGCAACTGAAGCTTGTGTTGTTGATGATGCTGTTAATGTTATTACCATTAGCAGCAGTAGACACTAATTAAATGGCCTTTGCACAGTAAACTAAATAGATTATTGAAAACTGGCATTTGTTCACAGGAAACTTTTGTCCTTAAGAAACATGATACATTTCCCCCCACCCTAAAAAAGCACAGTACCATTTAAATTTGCTTTATGGAACTATAAATCTTAGACTTGGAGGAACGTTAGTTGCCAGCTAATTCAAAGTTCTCCTGGTGGGTTTGAGTTCCTGGTCAACCTCCCTTGTGCTTTTTGAGGAGGAAAGATCCACAATTAGATAGGTCTAAGTGTTACATAGTCCTTTCTTTTCCTGAAATAAAACTCCAAATAAGTTCTAGGTGAATACATCTAAGACAGGGTTATGGTCATGATAACCTCTGAATAATAGGATTATTATTTTTAACACTGGACTGAAATTGTTTTTACCCACCCCTCCCCATGCAGAGGGAAAAACATCAGCTAATGAGGTTTTCAATAGATTTTGGGAGGCACTTCAGTGTATAAGATATAAGGAAGGTGGATGAGACATTTTCATGACAATTGCTCTGCTGCCTACAGTTGACGTTTATTTCTTGGTCAAAATGGTAGAGAGGAGAAAACAGGGTAACAAGAGGGACTCTATCCTGTGCGCAAACTCCTAAACTTATTTTATGCAGTGTCATGCTGAGGATGTTTTATTTAGAGGATATTTCTGACTGGTTATTTATAATTTGAAGAGATTAATGCATTTTTTAGAATGTGAATTTCTATTAAAAAAACACACCTCTTTGCATATCATGTTAGCTTTCTGTGGATGCCATTACAAAACACTACAAATTAAGTGGTTTAGACGATAGAAATCTATTTTCTCATAGTTCTAAAGGCTGAAAGTCCAAGATCAAAGTGCGAGCAGGCTTGTGAGCGCTGTGATTGAGAATCTGTTCCCAGGCTCTCTTCTAACTTCTGGTGGAGTGCTGACATCTTTGGCATTTTTGTCATTCGTTGGCTTGTAAGTGAGTTTCTGCCTTTATACTCACATAGTGCTTTCCCGGGGAAAGGACATAAGTCACATTGTGTTAAGAGCCCACCATACTCAGTATGACCGCCACCTTAACTAATTACATCTGCATCAACACTATTTTAAAGTTACATTTTGAGGAAGCCCTGAAGGGGTTAGGTCTTCAACGCATGAATTTTTGGAAGGCATAATTCAATCCATAACAGATATGTGAATAATATGCCCAGTGCTTAGGGGAGAAAACTCTAATCCCTGAACCATGGGGATCTTCGAAATCTTAAATAGATGGCAAAGAATTCCAAATATAGTGATGATTATAAGGAAAATCCTGAAGGAATATAGCTTCATACATACAGTTAATTGAATGAAGGTCAGGGTTAAGCTTTTCTTCACAGTGATTTTGAATTCTAAGATGTAAGAGAGTACCCACTTTGTGACTATAACTGTAATCTGTGCAGGATCCCTGCAAAGGAAATAAAGTGGTTTTTGTTTGTTATTTTAAGAAAGAGTATAGTTAGATTTCAATTATGTAAGTGAAGAGAAAACTAGTAGAGAAAATTTAAAGCAACAAATAAAATGTTTTCAATAGAATAGTAACAGATTTATCTTCTAGGATATAGGTTGCTTAACTTGGTTTTGTGTTACAGGAATTTTCTGTGGACAACTAGAGATGGAAAATACATGGTTCTGCTGTTTACTCTCTGTGTAACTTGGGACTTACAAGATTAACTTTGAATCTAGAAACCACAGATATAGCATTCCTACATATACAGTGGGAAAATAAGTTAACATAACGGTGGTGTGATAATACAGAGATCTTGCTCAGGAAATATTACCTATGTTCTTTAGTTTTGCGCCCTTCAGCTTTCACGGCCACTCTACTCAGCAGGAATGTGGCTGGCCATGACTCCAGCACGCAATGATTTTGCCAAAGGTGTGGAGATTATCTGTACACGTACGTTTGCTGAAGAAAGTGTGCAAATACCCTCCATATGGAATATAGGACTCAGTAAGTAAAGTTAATAATTTCTCAAATTGATTCTCTAATAGCATCAAGCATATACATTTGTTGTAAAATCATATGCAAAGAAAATAAATCTTGAAAAATCAAATCTAGAAAATTTGCCACACATTTACCTCCTTAATATCTGCTACCATTGACCAGACCTCACTTAACAATCCTAACACTTGTATTTTTTTTTTTTGGATTTACATGTTTATTCTAATAAAATCGTATCTAATAATAGCTGTTAAACAAACTTCGTGGCAGTAAAAAATACAGACTTTCCTACTTCTTAATGACAGTAAAAGTAGCAAGAGAAAGTTTTTAATTCTGTAAAGAAAATTTAAAGTAAAAACTTGTTAATCTCTGCATTAATAGAAAGTAGGGCAAACAATTAATTGGATAGCTAGTCACTAACCCCTGTTGAGATAATTCAGCTTTGCATCCTAAAAATCTAATCATTATATTTTAATGCAAATCTATAATATGGGGGAGAATGAGAAGTACATTTAGATGTTTCCAGAGAAAAATGTTCTTCAAGCTATTTCCTTTGCAATATGGGAGTGCTCATCTTTCGCATTCATCTAAAATAAGATTATCTATATTTCACATTTTAAATGTGTTAGCTGAGTTTTAATACAATTAATTTCCCTAATGGCTTGATCAGTGTCTCTACACAATAAAAATGGACATGTTCCCTTTGAATATTCTGCCTGGAATTTTGTTTAGTGGTAAGGTCCTGTGAAAGGTCATTAGCAGATATTTTTTGTGCAACCACAATATTTGCTTCAGCTTACTTTGTGAACAAGTTGTTATCTTAACCTCAAGCTCATTTCTGAATATCTGCTAACATCAGATAGCCATTTCCAGATCTTTAAAGACAAAATAAAATAAATCTTATTTGTTGATTATGTATAAATAGGAAAACAAAAGTAGTTGAGAAAATTGAAAATTAAGTATAAACTTTTCAAATAAGGTACGTGGACTAGTCATTGGAACCAAAAATATGTATATAAATTTTAATTTTTGTTGGGCACATTTGAATATTAAGATTCTTAATCATGGTGACTGATTCACTTATTAATCCTTTGTTTTTCTTTGTTAAAATGTGATTATTTTTAGCCCAAGTGCAAAATGGAAAATAGTTCACTAAATTATGTGAGCACATGCAGTTATAAGCACTACATTTAGAGGCATTTGAGCATTCATTTTCACTTGCTGTTCAGATCTGTTTAAATACTAAACTTAGCAGGTGTGGGTTCACAAGCTCCTATCTACAGTTCTCAAATTCCAAAACCAGAAAAAATAGATTTTTTTCCCATAAATTCCTTAATGGTAATATCTGATCTCATGAGAATCAGTCTGGTTGTAACATCTGAGGTCACTGTCACTTAGTGTGAACAATCAGAGGTTTCACAGCAGAAATGTTAATGTCTTGCTTGCTGGCCTGTTGGAAAGGTTTAAGATGGATGTATTATATTANAAAAATCTAATCATTATATTTTAATGCAAATCTGTAATATGGGGGAGAATGAGAAGTACATTTAGATGTTTCCAGAGAAAAATGTTTTTCAAGCTATTTCCTTTGCAATATGGGAGTGCTCATCTTTCGCATTCATCTAAAATAAGATTATCTATATTTCACATTTTAAATGTGTTAGCTGAGTTTTAATACAATTAATTTCCCTAATGGCTTGATCAGTGTCTCTACACAATAAAAATGGACATGTTCCCTTTGAATATTCTGCCTGGAATTTTGTTTAGTGGTAAGGTCCTGTGAAAGGTCATTAGCAGATATTTTTTGTGCAACCACAATATTTGCTTCAGCTTACTTTGTGAACAAGTTGTTATCTTAACCTCAAGCTCATTTCTGAATATCTGCTAACATCAGATAGCCATTTCCAGATCTTTAAAGACAAAATAAAATAAATCTTATTTGTTGATTATGTATAAATAGGAAAACAAAAGTAGTTGAGAAAATTGAAAATTAAGTATAAACTTTTCAAATAAGGTACGTGGACTAGTCATTGGAACCAAAAATATGTATATAAATTTTAATTTTTGTTGGGCACATTTGAATATTAAGATTCTTAATCATGGTGACTGATTCACTTATTAATCCTTTGTTTTTCTTTGTTAAAATGTGATTATTTTTAGCCCAAGTGCAAAATGGAAAATAGTTCACTAAATTATGTGAGCACATGCAGTTATAAGCACTACATTTAGAGGCATTTGAGCATTCATTTTCACTTGCTGTTCAGATCTGTTTAAATACTAAACTTAGCAGGTGTGGGTTCACAAGCTCCTATCTACAGTTCTCAAATTCCAAAACCAGAAAAAATAGATTTTTTTCCCATAAATTCCTTAATGGTAATATCTGATCTCATGAGAATCAGTCTGGTTGTAACATCTGAGGTCACTGTCACTTAGTGTGAACAATCAGAGGTTTCACAGCAGAAATGTTAATGTCTTGCTTGCTGGCCTGTTGGAAAGGTTTAAGATGGATGTATTATATTACCTTTCCAAATTCTTACAAAATGCTGAATTCCTAAACAAACCTGGCTCCAAGGATTTTCATGGAGAAACTGTAGACTTGTGTCTCCTCTCTTCTCTGCTAGAGGAGCTTTGTAAATGTTACAAAGGTATCCAGCACAGTGACTTTGTCTGTGTATTTGTTTGTTCATAGGTATGAAGCTCACATTTCATGACCCATTTTGTGGATAGAGATACATGCATTTTGAAAGACTGAAAGTATTCTTCCTTTAAGAGATTTTGCTGCATTGCTATTAACACAGAAGAGGTTTCCCACACGTTCACATGGTAAGTCAGAAGCTCTTCCAATAAAACTGGTAGTAATTTAGATAGCATTGGTCTTTGTTGGTGGTGGTGATAGCTATGGATATCATTACTAAGTGTGTTGTTGGAATGATTAATTTGTGACCGGCAAAATAACTATTAATTATGTGTCTTTATGGCTAGAAAACATAGTTCATTTTGCCATGCTGATACATGGGTAAGGAAAGCTGAGATGCTACATGATCAGATGAGATTTTTGGCTTTTAAGATTGAAAAGTTCAATGTTAGAGGAAGAAGATCTCTTGGGAAACAGTCTCATTATATCCCTGAAGTTAATAACATTTCTCTGATAGATACAATTTTTGTTTTCCTGGTTTCATTCCAATAGTCCTACTCATATCTCTCAGAACTACTCAAGATAATTCAATATTTAACCTCCTGGTAAAAGACTCTTTTCACTTCCATTTCCTGCTCCTGCACTACCTAATAAAACCTTTGATTTAAATTTGCTGTTCTTTAATATCTTTTAATTTTATTCTCTGAACCTTAGTTTATGATTCACCTACTTTTTACTACGAGTTTCCCTCACAGATATGGTCAGAGCTACTTAATGAGAATAATGACACATCTTCACACACAAAAGTAGAATCAAATGCAGCAATTCATATCTTTATGTCTTTTTTTCCTAACCATTCTGGGATTTTATAGGTATTTTCTGCCAACAGTCAGCTGTTCTCCAATTTCCACTAAGGCAAATTAAACCTAATAAAAATTATGACTTTATAATAATTAAAAGCCAAAAAAGCTGATTTTTTCCCCTATTCAACAGTTGCAAACATCAGACTGACTTTCTATTCTATAATTAACAAAGATTTGATTTTTTTGTTTGTTTTTCTTGCCTGACTTTTAAAATTATTATTTTCTTCATTTACATATTCTAAGGTTTCTTATTCAGAAAATTTCAAACTTGGTCAGCCTGTATTATTGCTATGTTTTTCTTTTATTTTCATTTATTTTAATGCTGCTAGGAAATTAACTGAAAATTTCAACTTCTACCAATACCTGGTGCTTAGTAAAATAACTTGTAGGATAAGAGAATGAATGTCATATAAGTTATAGTCCCAACAAAACTTTCAATTGTCACTTTTGCACTTTGTAAAACTTGCCAGAAAATATTAAAACAAATCTGAAAATCAACAAGTAAACTATATTTCTTGTAGAATAACACTTAAGACTTCTATTTCCTTGTCCAAAATTTTCAATTTTTCCTTGTGACATAATTGTGGCTATCTATTTCTGGTTTATTGACTATGCCAAAGCCTTTGACTGTGTGGATCACAGCAAACTGTGGAAAATTCTGAAAGAGATGGGAATACCAGACCACCTAACCTGCCTCTTGAGAAATCTGTATGCAGGTCAGGAAGCAACAGTTAGAACTGGACATGGAACAACAGACTGGGTCCAAATAGGAAAAGGAGTACGTCAAGGCTGTATATTGTCACCCTGCTTATTTAACTTCTATGCAGAGTACATCATGAAAAATGCTGGGCTAGAAGAAACACAAGCTGGAATCAAGATTGCTGGGAGAAATATCAGTAACCTCAGATATGCAGATGACACCACCCTAATGGCAGAAAGTGAAGAGGAGCTAAAAAGCCTCTTGACAAAAGTGAAAGAGGAGAGTGAAAAAGTTGGCTTAAAGCTCAACATTCAGAACACGAAGATCATGGCATCTAGTCCCATCACTTCATGGCAAATAGATGGGGAAACAGTGTCAGACTTTATCTTTTTGTATCCCAAATCACTGCAGATGGTGACTGCAGCCATGAAATTAAAAGACCCTTAGTCCTTGGAAGAAAAGTTATGACCAACCTAGATAGTATATTCAAAAGCAGAGACATTACTTTGCCGACTAAGGTCCGTCTAGTCAAGGCTATGGTTTTTCCTGTGGTCATGTATGGATGTGTGAGTTGGACTGTGAAGATGGCTGAGCGCCAAAGAATTGATGCTTTTGAACTGTGATGTTGGAGAAGACTCTTGAGAGTCCCTTGGACTGCAAGGAGATCCAACCAGTCCATTCTGAAAGAGATCAATCCTGGGATTTCCTTGGACGGAATGATGCTAAAGCTGAAACTCCAGTATTTTGGCCACCTCATGCGAAGAGCTGACTCATTGGAAAAGACTCTGATGCTGGGAGGGATATGGGGCAGGAGGAGAAGGGGACGACAAAGTATGAGATTGCTGGATGGCATCACTGACTTGATGGACGTGAGTCTGAGTGAACTCTGGGAGTTGGTGATGAACAGGGAGGCCTGGCGTGCTGCGATTCATGAGGTCGCAAAGAATCGGACACGATTGAGTGACTGAACTGAACTGAACTGAAGTCCTTTGAATTTTGTTACATCACCTTGTTAGTTTATACACAACACACATATGTGAGTTGGGTGCTTACTGGGATGAAACTGATTCATGAATCAGGTTAATGTTGACTGAGGTTTTTTGCTAACCTCTCTTCACTCACTAATTTTATACAGGTCTGCAATATTTGTACCACACTATTGTCATTTTACTAATGAAGAAATTAAGGCTTAGAGATAAAAAACAAAGCAAACAAAAGACACGAGCCAGGTGCGGTCAGTTTGCATCAAATAATACCGATTAGATCAAATAATACAAATTAAATCAAATATTACAAAACATGTTGAAAGCTAGTGTCTTCCCAGGTTTCCTGTGAAATCTTTCTTAGAATGTTGAGCAAACAAATGAACAATAAACGAAGTAAGCAATTTAAACATTAAACAATATTTGCTGTTGTATCTGAAACACAACTGGAGGTTCTCAGTATCAGTTTAAAACTTTCTACTGTTTTTGTAGATAATAATAGCTNATTACAAAACTTGTTGAAAGCTGGTGTCTTCCCAGGTTTCCTGTGAAATCTTTCTTAGAATGTTGAGCAAACAAGTGAACAATAAACGAAGTAAGCAATTTCAACATGAACCAATATTTGCTGTTGTATCTGAAACACAACTGGAGGTTCTCAGTATCAGTTTAAAACTTTCTACTGTTTTTTGTAGATAATAATAGCCGAATGCAATACATCATTTTAGATTTTTTTCCCTTCCAGATAATATAACTACAGTACTTAAACTCATTTACTTCTAGAGATTCTGAGACTGGGATTTTATGGCACCACTAATTAAAAAAAGAGAATAGAAGAGACGGATGGAGGACATATATTTCTCTTTTTAAAAATGTCTCTCCTTTTTTCCAATTTTCCACCTGACTGATGATACCTGGAGAAAGTAGAATAAATTCATTTCCTTAAAATTAGTATTAACTAATCCTGATAACTTAATTGCAACCTTAGCATCCTAACGGACTAAAACTTAATGGGTGATGGGTNAAAGTGAAAGAGGAGAGTGAAAAAGTTGGCTTAAAGCTCAACATTCAGAACACGAAGATCATGGCATCTAGTCCCATCACTTCATGGCAAATAGATGGGGAAACAGTGTCAGACTTTATCTTTTTGTATCCCAAATCACTGCAGATGGTGACTGCAGCCATGAAATTAAAAGACCCTTAGTCCTTGGAAGAAAAGTTATGACCAACCTAGATAGTATATTCAAAAGCAGAGACATTACTTTGCCGACTAAGGTCCGTCTAGTCAAGGCTATGGTTTTTCCTGTGGTCATGTATGGATGTGTGAGTTGGACTGTGAAGATGGCTGAGCGCCAAAGAATTGATGCTTTTGAACTGTGGTGTTGGAGAAGACTCTTGACAGTCCCTTGGACTGCAAGGAGATCCAACCAGTCCATTCTGAAAGAGATCAATCCTGGGATTTCCTTGGATGGAATGATGCTAAAGCTGAAACTCCAGTACTTTGGCCACCTCATGCGAAGAGCTGACTCATTGGAAAAGACTCTGATGCTGGGAGGGATATGGGGCAGGAGGAGAAGGGGACGACAGAGTATGAGATTGCTGGATGGCATCACTGACTCGATTAACGTGAGTCTGAGTGAACTCTGGGAGTTGGTGATGAACAGGGAGGCCTGGCGTGCTGCGATTCATGAGGTCGCAAAGAATCGGACATGAATGAGTGACTGAACTGAACTGAACTGAAGTCCTTTGAATTTTGTTACATCACCTTGTTAGTTTATACACAACACACATATGTGAGTTGGGTGCTTACTGGGATGAAACTGATTCATGAATCAGGTTAATGTTGACTGAGGTTTTTTGCTAACCTCTCTTCACTCACTAATTTTATACAGGTCTGCAATATTTGTACCACACTATTGTCATTTTACTAATGAAGAAATTAAGGCTTAGAGATAAAAAACAAAGCAAACAAAAGACACGAGCCAGGTGGGGTCAGTTTGCATCAAATAATACCGATTAGATCAAATAATACAAATTAAATCAAATATTACAAAACTTGTTGAAAGCTGGTGTCTTCCCAGGTTTCCTGTGAAATCTTTCTTAGAATGTTGAGCAAACAAGTGAACAATAAACGAAGTAAGCAATTTCAACATGAACCAATATTTGCTGTTGTATCTGAAACACAACTGGAGGTTCTCAGTATCAGTTTAAAACTTTCTACTGTTTTTTGTAGATAATAATAGCCGGATGCAATACATGATTTTAGATTTTTTTCCCTTCCAGATAATATAACTACAGTACTTAAACTCATTTACTTCTAGAGATTCTGAGACTGGGATTTTATGGCACCACTAATTAAAAAAAGAGAATAGAAGAGACGGATGTAGGACATATATTTCTCTTTTTAAAAATGTCTCTCCTTTTTTCCAATTTTCCACCTGACTGATGATACCCGGAGAAAGTAGAATAAATTCATTTCCTTAAAATTAGTATTAACTAATCCTGATAACTTAATTGCAACCTTAGCATCCTAACGGACTAAAACTTAATGGGTGATGGGTTTTGTTGCAAATATAATGCTGCTGCTGCTGTCGCTTCAGTCGTGTCCGACTCTGTGCGACCCCACTGACGGCAGTCCACCAGGCTCCACCATCCCTGGGATTCTCCAGGCAGGAACACTGGATTGGGTTGCCATTTCCTTCTCCAATACATATAATGCTAACAGGTTGTTTAAAATGCAATATTTTCTCTGATGTCTTTTACTGTCTTTTCTGAACCATTCTCTCATTTTCCGCCTTCTTTGTCTAATAATGTTGGTGCCCAGCGCTGTCACACTGCTCTCTGGATGGCCAGATTCTGCTGTGGCTCAGTCCATGGCTACCCCTCACCACAGTATGTCAACATGCAGGATTTGTTATTTTGTGGTCAACTTAAAAACTTTATTCTCCAGTTGCTAATTCTCTCAACTTTTTTTAGAGTTAATTCTCTGATCAAAGTAATGTTAAGAAAGTTAAGGATAGTTGGAGGGTCTGCCTTTAAAGATATTAAATTTTCTCAGTGGGGAGAAATTTATCAAACAGGTACAAATAAACACACATACTGTGCATAGATCCTTTTCTTTTTATTATTTCACATAATCTCTGTATACTTTTGAGTGGGCTGATTTTTTTTTTTTCAATCCTTGATTCTGAAACACCTCCTCCAAGTTCCTTGAGACAAGAATTTCTATCTTCTCGTTTCTTATCTTCACTCTAATTCCTCAGCGTCTAATCCTGTGCTAAGTCACTGCTAAGTCACTTCAGTCGTGGCCGACTCTGTGCGACCCCGTAGACGGCAGCCCACCAGGCTCCCCCGTCCCTGGGATTCTCCAGGCAAGAACACTGGAGTGGGTTGCCATTTCCTTCTCCAATGCATGAAAGTGAAAATTGAAAGTGAAGTCGCTCAGTCATGTCGACTCTTCTCGAACCCATGGACTGTGGCCTACCAGGCTCCCCCATCATTGGGATTTTCCAGGCAAGAGTACTGGAGTGGGGTGCCATTGCCTTCCAAAACTCAATCATTTATATGGTCGAAGGGACACGTTTTCAGTTGGAACTCAGATTAGCTGAAAATTATGATGATTATGACATCATTCTGTGTAGTTTTCTTTTTCATTCTTTTTTCTTTACTCGTTCTCACGATGATCTAAGCACTTAGTTCTATTACCTTCACCTTAGAGACGCATGTGTGCTGAATGCTTTGCTTCGGTTGTATCCGACTTTCTGTGACCCTATGTGCTATATAGCCCACCAGGCTGCTCTGTCCATGGGATTCTCCAGGGAAGAATACTGGAGTGGGATACCATGCCCTCTCCAGGAGATCTTCCCAACCCAGGGATCAAACCCGTGTCTCATGTCTCCTGCATTGGTGGACAGGTTCTTTACCACTAGAAGCCCTAGAGAAATGTGGGCAAGATTATTCTGAGAGATACTGAAGGCAAACACATTTTGTACCAGAGAGGAAAGAATGAGGAATGAATCAGAAATCTTCTAGTTCAAGAGCATGATTGATCTCAGTTGACAAAGATGAAGAAGTTCCCTATGGAAATCACAATCATTCTCTGTAAGGAACATCAGGAAGGGACGCTTATCTTTTGTCATTGATGCATCGTCACCACTTACAATAGTATCTGAGACCCAACAGGAACTCAATAAATACAGCCTGACTGATTGAGTTCATTTCCCATTTATTGGATTGTGATCATGCCGCCTGGCAGAGGTTGGAGATGCTTTTAAAGAGGCATCCCAGGGAAATCAGGCCATTAGTTTGGGAAGAAGAAAAATTCAGATGAAAACTGAGTAAATTAAGTCAAGTTCATCATCAGTCTTTGGGATTATATATCATTTGAGAAATAGCATCTTGAGCTGCAGGCAGCAGCACTGTTTAGGACAGAATCAAATCTAGAGAGTGAAGTGTAAGGAGCAGTATCTTATCAGAAGCTGGAGACCATGTAGTTTCCAGCCAAATGATATTCTCTTCACTGCCTCAGGCCTCATACTGTGTTGAATACTCCACATAGTACCATAAAGTTCCTGAGAATCATAATTATTAATAATACTATGAAAGTAATTATTATTGTAATAATTACTGCTGTTGTACAATAATTATTGCAATAAAACATAATCTTCACAAAACCCTCTGTGAATTGTTATTCCAATTTTATAGAAAAAGAATCTAGGAGGGTACAACTTGCCTAAGGTCACACAGATGATAAATGGCAGTCCTATGACCCGAAGCCCAGATTTTCTAATCATAACACTCATGCTCTTTAGCACTAAGGGATTCTGTACCGTAAAAATGAAATCTCTGATAATTTACATTTTTGCTCAGGTCACCATAGTTTGACTTCACTTTAAATCATACAATTTTCCCATCAGTTGAAAATAAATATCTTCCCATCTTTCAAGCTCTATCTTCCTTGCAAAAGAACCCCTTGGAGTTTTTTTTTTAATAAAACTAATCTAGGACATATATTTTTTAAAAAGAAGTAGAAATATTGGAGCTTATCAATGATGCCTAGAAATTTTATACTCTGGATGGTGGTTTAGTTGCTAAGTTGTGTCCGACTCATGTGACCCCATGAACTGTTGCCTGCTAGGCTCCTCTGCCCATGGGATTTTCCAGGCAACGATACTGAAGTGGTTTGCCATTTCTTTCTCCAGAGGATTGTCCCAACCCAGGGACTGAACCCAGGTATCCTGCCCTGCAGGCAGATTTTTTACTGACTGAGCTACCAGGGAAGTCCATACTCTGGGAACCAAAGATATCTTAAGTCATATAACCTCAGTTCAGTTCAGTTCAGTTGCTCACTCGTGTCCGACTCTTTGCGACCCCATGAATCACAGCACACCAAGCCTCCTTGTCTATCATCATCTCCCAGAGTTCACTCAGACTCATGTCCATCGAGTCAGTGATGCCATCCAGCCATCTCATCCTCTGTCATTCCCTTCTCCTCCTGCCCCCAATCCCTCCTGGCATCAGAGTCTTTTCCAATGAGTCAGCTCTTCGCATGAGGTGGCCAAAGTACTGGAGTTTCAGCTTTAGCATCATTCCTTCCAAAGAAATCCCAGGGCTGATCTCCTTCAGAATGGACTGGTTGGATCTCCTTGCAGTCCAAAGGACTGTCAAGAGTCTTCTTCAACACCACAGTTCAAAAGCATCAATTCCTTGGTGCTCAGCTTTCTTCACAGTCCAACTCTCACATCCATACATGACCACTGGAAAAACCATAGCCTTGACTGCTGCTGCTGCTAAGTCGCTTCAGTTGTGTCTGACTCTGTGTAACCCCATAGACGGGGGCCTACTGTCTCTGGGATTCTCCAAGCAAGAACACTGGACTGGGTTGCCATTTCCTTCTCCAATGCATGAAAGTAAAAAGCTAAAATGAAATCACTCAGTCGTGCCTGACTCTCAGCGACCCCAGGGACTGCAGCCTACCAGGCTCCTCTGTCCATGGGATTTTCCAGGCAAGAGTACTGGAGTGGGGTGCCATTGCCTTCCAAAACTCAATCATTTATATGGTCGAAGGGACACGTTTTCAGTTGGAACTCAGATTAGCTGAAAATTATGATGATTATGACATCATTCTGTGTAGTTTTCTTTTTCATTCTTTTTTCTTTACTCGTTCTCACGATGATCTAAGCACTTAGTTCTATTACCTTCACCTTAGAGACGCATGTGTGCTGAATGCTTTGCTTCGGTTGTATCCGACTTTCTGTGACCCTATGTGCTATATAGCCCACCAGGCTGCTCTGTCCATGGGATTCTCCAGGGAAGAATACTGGAGTGGGATACCATGCCCTCTCCAGGAGATCTTCCCAACCCAGGGATCAAACCCGTGTCTCATGTCTCCTGCATTGGTGGACAGGTTCTTTACCACTAGAAGCCCTAGAGAAATGTGGGCAAGATTATTCTCAGAGAGATACTGAAGGCAAACACATTTTGTGTCAGAGAGGAAAGAATGAGGAATGAATCAGAAATCTTCTAGTTCAAGAGCATGATTGATCTCAGTTGACAAAGATGAAGAAGTTCCCTATGGAAATCACAATCATTCTCTGTAAGGAACATCAGGAAGGGACGCTTATCTTTTGTCATTGATGCATCGTCACCACTTACAATAGTATCTGAGACCCAACAGGAACTCAATAAATACAGCCTGACTGATTGAGTTCATTTCCCATTTATTGGATTGTGATCATGCCGCCTGGCAGAGGTTGGAGATGCTTTTAAAGAGGCATCCCAGGGAAATCAGGCCATAAGTTTGGGAAGAAGAAAAATTCAGATGAAAACTGAGTAAATTAAGTCAAGTTCATCATCAGTCTTTGGGATTATATATCATTTGAGAAATAGCATCTTGAGCTGCAGGCAGCAGCACTGTTTAGGACAGAATCAAATCTAGAGAGTGAACTGTAAGGAGCAGTATCTTATCAGAAGCTGGAGACCATGTAGTTTCCAGCCAAATGATATTCTCTTCACTGCCTCAGGCCTCATACTGTGTTGAATACTCCACATAGTACCATAAAGTTCCTGAGAATCATAATTATTAATAATACTATGAAAGTAATTATTATTGTAATAATTACTGCTGTTGTACAATAATTATTGCAATAAAACATAATCTTCACAAAACCCTCTGTGAATTGTTATTCCAATTTTATAGAAAAAGAATCTAGGAGGGTACAACTTGCCTAAGGTCACACAGATGATAAATGGCAGTCCTATGACCCGAAGCCCAGATTTTCTAATCATAACACTCATGCTCTTTAGCACTAAGGGATTCTGTACCGTAAAAATGAAATCTCTGATAATTTACATTTTTGCTCAGGTCACCATAGTTTGACTTCACTTTAAATCATACAATTTTCCCATCAGTTGAAAATAAATATCTTCCCATCTTTCAAGCTCTATCTTCCTTGCAAAAGAACCCCTTGGAGTTTTTTTTTTAATAAAACTAATCTAGGACATATATTTTTTAAAAAGAAGTAGAAATATTGGAGCTTATCAATGATGCCTAGAAATTTTATACTCTGGATGGTGGTTTAGTTGCTAAGTTGTGTCCGACTCATGTGACCCCATGAACTGTTGCCTGCTAGGCTCCTCTGCCCATGGGATTTTCCAGGCAACGATACTGAAGTGGTTTGCCATTTCTTTCTCCAGAGGATTGTCCCAACCCAGGGACTGAACCCAGGTATCCTGCCCTGCAGGCAGATTTTTTACTGACTGAGCTACCAGGGAAGTCCATACTCTGGGAACCAAAGATATCTTAAGTCATATAACCTCAGTTCAGTTCAGTTCAGTTGCTCACTCGTGTCCGACTCTTTGCGACCCCATGAATCACAGCACACCAAGCCTCCTTGTCTATCATCATCTCCCAGAGTTCACTCAGACTCATGTCCATCGAGTCAGTGATGCCATCCAGCCATCTCATCCTCTGTCATTCCCTTCTCCTCCTGCCCCCAATCCCTCCTGGCATCAGAGTCTTTTCCAATGAGTCAGCTCTTCGCATGAGGTGGCCAAAGTACTGAAGTTTCAGCTTTAGCATCATTCCTTCCAAAGAAATCCCAGGGCTGATCTCCTTCAGAATGGACTGGTTGGATCTCCTTGCAGTCCAAAGGACTGTCAAGAGTCTTCTTCAACACCACAGTTCAAAAGCATCAATTCCTTGGTGCTCAGCTTTCTTCACAGTCCAACTCTCACATCCATACATGACCACTGGAAAAACCATAGCCTTGACTGCTGCTGCTGCTAAGTCGCTTCAGTTGTGTCTGACTCTGTGTAACCCCATAGACGGGGGCCTACTGTCTCTGGGATTCTCCAAGCAAGAACACTGGACTGGGTTGCCATTTCCTTCTCCAATGCATGAAAGTAAAAAGCTAAAATGAAATCACTCAGTCGTGCCTGACTCTCAGCGACCCCAGGGACTGCAGCCTACCAGGCTCCTCTGTCCATGGGATTTTCCAGGCAAGAGTACTGGAGTGGGGTGCCATTGCCTTCTTCGATAGCCTTGACTAGATGGACCTTTGTTGGCAAAGTAATCTCTCTGCTTTTCAATATGCTATCTAGGTTGGTCATAACTTTTCTTCCAAGGAGTAAGCATCTTTTGATTTCATGGCTGCAATCACCATCTTCAGTGATTTTGGAGCCCCCCAAAATAAAGTCTTCCACTGTTTCCCATCTATTTCCCATGAAGTGATGGGACCAGATGCCACGATCTTCATTTTCTGAATTTTGAACTAGACATTTGTAAATAATGGAGTGGTGGGTATATTATGATATGGGGAAAACATATCATAACCACATAGTGATTTTTGAGAAAAGAAACAATTCTGTCTGAGAAAGAAAGCAGAAGTCTTTAAATGTTCTGTACTCCAGCCAGGGTCCCAATATTGCCTTTGTTATTTGTGAATCACATTTTCTTAATACCTCTTTTTGTTGCTAAGTCATGTTTAACTCTTTGTGACTCCCATGGACTGTAGCACGACAGACCACTCTATCCTCCACTATCTCCTGGGTTTTGTTCAAATCCATGTCTTTTGGGTCTGTGGTGCTGTACAACCATCTTGTCCTCTGTCGTCCCCTTCTCCTCCTGCCTTCAGTCTTTCTCAACATAAGTCTTTTCCAGTGGTCAAGTCTTTGAATCAGATGGCCAGAGTACTGAAACTTCAGGTTCAGCAGCAGTCTTTCCAATGAATATTCAAGGGTTGACCTTTTATACATTTTTTTTTACTTTTAAAAATTGTCACTCTTCTAATCATCTTTGAATTATTTTATTATACATATATATATATATATATATTCTTACTGTTCAAAATCCATTCTGTTTTGTTTTAAAAGAAACTTAACAGTATTTTAAATTATTCCCTTTATCCCCAAGATATCTGCTTAATACTGAGAATCCTGGGTTTGCATAAAGAAAGAAAAAGTAGCTGCTAAGTGTCTTTATGCATGCAAATGGCAGCTTTGATGGGCCCTGGTCTGTTGTATTGCTTTCTCTTTAGAGAAAAAAATACTACAGCCCTTGCAACTTTTTCATATCACTAATACCTACATTGTGTTAATCTGCAATAGTCACGTAAGCACTGTTTCTAGAACACTGAACATTCCTGTTGGTAGTTTGACTATCTGTTGAAAATGGAAGACAGTCTTTTGAGAAAACTGCTCATAGTCATTGGCTATCATTGATTACCTATATTTGCCAGTATCTGAAAGAAGGGAAATCATTGTGAATTACTCAGATTGCTTATAAATATATTAATAAGTATACTTGACAATATTGAAATATATTATTTCACTAAACTTGAAAAAAATTATCTGCTGGCCTAAGGAAAGGGATTAATGACATACACAACAACACAAACCAGTTCCTCATTTATATCCTTCTTTAGTTGTATTCAAAGGTGCCATTTCTAACTCTCTGCAAGGTGACCTCCCCATGCATGCTCACAACAGCAATTGCCTCTCAGACACTCCAAAATGACTCTGAAAATTGCTGTGAAAAAGGTACTTGTCCATTTCCTGAGAATCAGAATGACTCAGAAGCTGAGCACATATGTGAACAGCTGATACTGGGTTCTCTGAGTAGTTTCCCATTTCTGATACATTATTCTCTTCATAAATGTATGTGATCCTCTCCCAGATAACAATCTGTACAAGAAGGAAAAGAAAAAAAGGGCAGTGTGGATCCCTGAGACTGTCTCAAGCAGCATTCAATGCATGCAGGCGCTGGAAAGGGTTGCAAATGCATTAATCTGTGGCAGCTGTGTATTATTGGTTTTCTCTGTCAAGTTGTTCACATCTTTTAAAAGCACAGTGGACAATATGTTCTCAGAGTATTTATCATGGCACTTAACCCACTTTGAAAGAAAACTCTAATGCCCTTGGGGAGAGCTTCCATTACCAAGATATTCAATATTCATCTTGCCCTAAGTGCAACCTCTAAAGATAAAGTCCTATTTAAATAATCAATTCTTCTCATTGCTCTACCCAGCAATGACTGGAAATGACTCCAAAGCAAAGAGAAGTAGGATCAGTTCAGTTCAGTCGCTCAGTTGTGTCCAACTCTCTGTGACCCCGTGAATAAGAAACTTTAAAATAAATCCGTTTTGTCTTAAATTTGAAAAAAAAAATTTTTTTTCTCACTCTCATCATTTGTGTTTGCCAGCGCATCCTGTAAGTAAACCTGTGCTTCAGCATAAACCACTCAGTGAATTTGTGGATTATAGCAAGTCTTCTGGGTGGGGTTGGGATTTGTTTAGAACAAAAGTAAAAGCAAATTAAAGAACATTGGATTATAAAGAGAAACTTATGACATATCTTGACATTCATGATTATTTTATTAAGCAAGCTTGCATTGAGAAGAGAGGCGTTTGAGTGTGTTCCTGTTGGACACAGATCAAGAGAGTGGATACTGACTTGTGGTGTTAGAAAGTTTCCAATGAAAGAGGAGTGGAACTGGTTATTGGGAGAGTAACCTGAGTTGCTTGGGAGAGTAACTGGTTATTCTGACACTGCAAAAGTCCAACAAGTCTGCATACATACTGAAGTGAGCATGCTGTGGGCCTGGAAGTGTTCCATTTTATGACAAGGCATGAATTACCTTAGTTTGTTATTCTTTATTGATCAAGAAACTTGGCAGTAATGGAATCCTGCTTCATTATGGGGCCATGTAGAGAAAACCACTGCCAAAGTAACAACAATCAGAGGAATAATTCATGATTATAATAATTCAAGACACTTTGCACTCTATCAATTGATCTTTACAAAGTGTCGTTTTGTTGAGAGGCACAAAGGGCTATTGATGGCTTTTCAGTGCTTCATGTAATGTGTGTTTTTCCTTAGTTACACGGATTTAGGTGATTTCCATGTTGAGCTCGTGTCATTCGAGAGTATTTGATTCGTATGCAGCAAATATTGGTCAATCTGAACCTGTCTTGTTGGATTCTACTTCACCTTATTATCCTGGCATGGCTTGTACTATCCTCAACCTTGAGGTCAATGAACAGGTTCCGGTCTACAGATGGACATTAATAGGTTCTAGAGCAAAACTCCACTCCCTTCAAAATACTGGTCACTCTTCAAACAGAGCTAAAGTTTCCCGGCTGTCCCTCCTCAGTGGGGTTCTTGTCACCCACAGGGCTCCTCATAGCTTAAAGTCATCAAATTCTTTTTCTAATTTTATGGTGGAAGGATAGATAAAGGACATATTTCCTGAGGCATTTGGGAAGTTTAATTGTATTTCTGTAACTTAGTTTCTCCTAAAGAGGCTATTTTTTTTTAAGAAAATAATGAAGCTAAATAAAACAGAAGATTAAATTCTTCCCTATCATTACAACCATTTTATTATACTACATGCAGTATAATTGTGTATATGTTGTTCACCATTGATGTGTATGCATTTATTATTTTATCTAGATTTTTGTTTAGTCAATTTTTGCACAATGAGACAAAAAAGGTAATTGTTATTCTTTAACCCTGGTTCATTAACTCATTTAGTGCTTGATATTGTTAATCCTACTGGGGTGAGAATGGGTGGGTAGGGGGTGATGAGTGCTTACTCTTTTCTGTTATAATTTTTCTTATCTCATTGTTTGGTATTTACTTGCAATTTTCTTTTTTAATTCTTCATGTAAAGAGGGACACATATTCTGAAAGTATATGTAATAGATTTATCTGGGTAAAATATTTTACACCTCTAACTTTTAAATTGCATTGTATTTTTGTTTAACGTGATCACTGCTTCTCAGGAGGAACACTACCTAGAGTTAGTACACATTTGGAAAGGAGATAGTCACTCATAGAATGATAGGTACTTATTTACTTTGACTACAACAGGAAAGAAAAAGTATTATGTATATAAAACTATGCTATTTGTGTCAGTCTATTAGCTGAACAACTTTATTCTCATTTATTCTTATTTTAGACTCTTTAGTGTGTCAATGGAGACAAGATCTTGTTGGAATCAGTAGCATGTACATTAAATACACACGTTTCTCTCATTCTTAGACTGAGAGTTTTGGGAGTATTTTAGTCTGGGTTCTTTAGAGAAACAGAACCAACAAGATATATATGTATATATATAACTGGATTATGTATTAATGAAATCAGAGAAGACCTACGATTTGCAGTGAGCAAGCTGGAGACAAAGGAGACAAGATGGTATAATTCCAGTCAGTCTGAAGGCAGAAGATCTATGTCTAAGCTCAAAGACAGTGAACAGAGGGCTAATTCCCACTTACTAAGACTTTTGTTACTAATGACTCTGTTCATTTCCAAAGCAAACCATTCAATATCACAGTAATCCAAGTCTATGCCCCAACCAGTAATGCTGAAGAAGCTGAAATTGAACGTTTGCTTGAAGATCTACAAGACCTTCTAACTAACACCCAAAAAAGATGTCCATTTCATCATAGGGGATTGGAATGCAAAAGTAAGGAGTCAAGAGATACCTGAAGTAACAGGCAAGTTTGGCCTTAGAGTACAAAATGAAGCAGGGCAAAGGTTAATGGAGTTTTGCCAAGAACACACTTGTTATAGCAAACATCCACTTCCAACAACACAAGAGATGACTCTACACATGGACATCACCAGATGGTCAACACTGAAATCAGATTGATTATATTCTTTGCAGTTGAAGATGGAGAAGCTCCATATAGTCAGCAAAAACAAGACCAGGAGCTGATTGTGGCTCAGATCATGAACTCCTTATTGTAAAATTCTGACTTAAATTGAAGAAAGTAAGGAAGACCACTTGGCTATTTAGATATGACTGAAACAAAACTTATGATTATACAGTAGAAGTGACAAATAGATTTAAGGGACTAGATCTTATACACAGAGTGCCTGATGAACTATGAACAGAGGTTGGTGACATTATACAGGAGGCAGTGATCAAAACTATCCCCAAGAAAAAGAAATGAAACAGCAAAATGGTTGACTGAGGAGGCCTTACAAATAGCTGAGCAAAGAAGACAAGTGAAATGCAAAGAAGAAAAGGAAAGTTATACTCATCTGAATGCAGAGTTCCAAAGAATAGCAAGGAGAGATAAGAAAGGATGGAAAAGACAAGAGATCACTTCAAGAAAGTTAGAGATGCCAAGGGAACATTTCACCTAAAGATGAGCTCAATAAAGGACATAAATGGTGTGGACCTAACAGAAGCACAAGATATTAAGAAGAGATGGCAAGAATACACAGAAGAAGTGTACAAAAAGGTCTTTCTCAGCCAGATAACCATGATGGTGTGATCATTAACCTAGAGCCAGAAATCTAGGAGTGTGACATCAAGTGGGCCTTAGGAAGCATCACTATGAACAAAGATAGTGGAGGTAATGGAATTTGAGTTGAGCTATTTCAAATTTTAAAAGATGATGCTATGAAAGTGCTGCACTCAATATGTCAGCAGTGGCCACAGGACTGGAAAAGGTCAGTTTTCATTCCAATACTAAAGAAATGCAATGCCAAAGAATGTTCAAACAACCACACAATTGTTGTCATCTCATATGCTAGCAAAATAATGCTCAAAATTCTTCAAGCCAGGCTTCAACAGTACATGAACCAAGAACTTCCAGATGTTCAAGCTGGATTTAGAAAAGGCAGCAGAACCCGAGATCAAATTGCCAACATCTGCTGGATCATCAAAAAAACAAAAGAATTCCAGACAAATGTCTAACTGCTTCAGTGATTACACTAAAGCTTTAGACTGTGTGGTTCACAACAAACTGTGGAAAATTCTTCAGGAGATGGGAATATCAGATCATGTTATCTGCCTCCTGAGAAGCCTATATGCAGGTTAAGAAGCAACAGTTAGAACCAGACATGGAACTATGGACCTGTTTCAAACTGGGAAGGGAGTACATTAAAGCTGTATATTGTCACCCTGCTTATTTAACTTATATTCAGTCTACATCCTGTGAATTTCAGGACTGGAAGAAGCACAAGTTGTAATCAAGAATGCTGGGAGAAATATCAATAATCTCAGATATGCAGATGACACCACTCTTATGGCAGAAAGTGAAGAAGAACTAAAGAGCTTCTTGAAGAAAGTGAAAGAGGAGAGTGAAATAGTTGGGTTAAAGCTCAACATTCAGAAAACTAAGAACATGGCATCTGGTCCCATCACTTCATGGGAAATGGATGGGGAAACAATTGAAACAGTGACAGACTATTTTTTGGGTTCCAAAATCTCCTCAGATGGTGACTACAGCCATGAAATTAAAGGATACTTGCTCCTTGGAAGAAAATCTATGACCGACCTAGACAGCATATTAAAAAATCAGAAATATTACTTTGCCAACAAAGGTCCATAGTGTCAAAGCCATGGTTTTCCAGTATGGATATGGGATTTAAACCATAAAGAAGGGTGAACACCAAAGAATGATGCTTTTGAACTACGACGTTAGAGACTCTTTAGAGTCCCTTGGACTGTGAGGAGATCCAACCAGTCAATTCTAAAGATATCAGTCCTGAATATTCATTAGAAGGACTGACGTTGATACTGAAACTCCAATACTTTGGCCACCTGACTGGATAAACTGACTCCTTAGAAAAGACTCTGATGCTGAGCAGGACTGAAGACAAGAGGAGAAGTGGATGATAGAGGATGAGATGGAAAGATGGCATCTCAGATTCAGTGGAGATGAATTTGAGCAAGCTCTGTGAGATGGTGGAGGAAAGGAAAGTCTGGCGTGCTACAGTCCATGGAGTTGCAGAAAGTAGGACACAACTGTGAGACTGAACAACAATGAAACTTTTTTTTTCCCACTTATTGTGACCTTTCTACTAACCTATTGAAGATCCCCTTGCAAGTAGCACATTATCACTTATCACATATCACAATATCAGCATATTAATTTTAAAGCTAATGGATGAATGATGCCCACCCACCTTGGAGAGGAAAATCTGCTTTGTTTAGCCTATAAATTCAAATAGTAATCTAATCCATAAACAGCCCCATAGACATACACAGTATAATGTCTAACCAAATATCTGGGCACTGCATGATCCAGACAAGTTGACACAGAATTAAACATGATGGGGGAAGCGATAGCTGTGGCCAGTGTTAAATCGTCTTAAAATGCTTTGTTTAATTTAGCTTTCCATTGAAGATCCATGCACATTGCTATGGAAAGTGATTTGTCTCAGACCAATTCAATTCACCACACATTTGTTCTACCCCTGCACTTACAAGATATAACACTAAATTGTATGAGAAAACAAAGGCACGAGCATTAAAATTTTATAATCTGATATGGGGAGATAGATGTTCCCTAACTGCAATGACAGGCAATATAATGTGACATAAGATAGGTGTAAACTAGTTCCAAAGAAGACAAAAGAAGGAAGAAATTAGTTCTGTTGAATCAAGAAATGCAATAAGATAGGGTCTGAATTGCTTCCATGAAGGATGAAATATAGAGCTAAAAATGGTTGATGTTGTTGTATAATAACTAATCCACTTTGAAATAAATTTGTGTCTGAAGCCCCCAGATTCTCTGGATGACTAAATGGGAATTGTGGCAAAAAGACAGAAAGGGCCCTCTACTGCTATCCTGGGATTTCTACTGAGACATTTTTGCAGACTAAACGATTTTGATGGAACTCTTGAGGAATTCCCTGAACAGGTGATCCATGATTAGGGTATTTCCAGCCATAAAGATGTCTTTCAGAAGGTGCAGTGCTCACAGAATGCCATTAACCAAAGAAAGAAGATATGTCCAAAAGGAGTACTGAAATGTAAATATCGACCGTTTCTCTACAGAAAATGTCCTGTGTACTATACGGAATTAATGCTTTATTTATTTATTTTTTTCTGAAGCCCTCAATATGGAATACAATAAGATTTTATATATATCTGTGATATGCAATAAAATTAGTTACGGAGGAAACAATTTTATAATTAGATTTCATATTAACTTGAAACATTGCAAATTCTGTTTTTTAAAGATATTTATCTCTTCTTGCTATTTTTTAAAACTCTGCATTCAGATGCCTATATCTTTCCTTTTTCTCCTTTGCTTTTCACCTCTCTTCTCTTCACAGCTATTTGTAAGTCCTCCCTAGACAGCCATTTTGCTTTTTTGCATTTCTTTTCCATGGGGATGGTCTTGATCCCTGTCTTCTGTACAATGTCACAAACTTCATTCCATAGTTCATCAGGCACTCTATCTATCAGATCTAGACCCTTAAATCTATTTCTCACTTCCACTGTATAATCATAAGGGATTTGATTTAGGTCATATCTGAATGGTCTAGCGGTTTTCCCTACTTTCTTCAATTTAAGTCTGAATTTGGCAATAAGGAGTTCATGATCTGAGCCACAGTCAGCTCCTGGTCTTCTTTTTGTTGACTGTATAGGGCTTCTCCATCTTTGGCTGCATAGAATATAATCAATCTGATTTCGGTGTTGACCATCTGGTGATATCCATGTGTAAAATCTTCTCTTGTGTTGTTGGAAGAGGGTGTTTGCCATGACCAGTGCATTTTCTTGGCAAAACTCTATTAGTCTTTGCCCTACTTCATTTCACAGTCCAAGGCCAAATTTGCCTGTTACTCTAGGTTTTTCTTGACTTGCTACTTTTGCATTTCTGTTGATAAAGGATAGAAATGGTATGGACCTAACAGAAGCAGAAGATATTAAGAAAAGGTGGCAAGAATACACGGAAGAACTGTACAAAAAAAAATCTTCATGACCCAGATAATCATGATGATGTGATCTCTAATCTAGAGCCAGATATCTTGGAATGTGAAATCAAGTGGGCCTTAGGAAGCATCACTATGAACAAACCTAGTGGAGGTGATGGAATTCCAATTGAGCTGTTTCAAATCCTGAAAGATGATGCTGTGAAAGTGCTGCATTCAACATGCCAGCACATTTGGAAAACTCAGCAGTGGCCACAGGACTGGAAAAGGTCAGTGTTCATTCCAATCCCAAAGAAAGGCAATGCCAAAGAATGCTCCAACTTCCGCACAATTGGACTCATCTCACATGCTAGTAAAGTAATGCTCAAAATTCTCCAAGCCAGGCTTCAGCAATACATAAACCGTGAACTCCCTGATATGCAAGCTGGTTTTAGAGAAGGCAGAGGAATCAGAAATCAAATTGCCAACAACCTCTGGATCATGGAAAAAGCAAGAGAGTTCCAGAAAAACATCTATTTCTGCTTTATTGACTATGTCAAAGTCTTTGACTGTGTGGATCACAATAAACTGTGGAAAATTCTTCAAGAGGTGGGAATACCAGACCACCTAACCTGCCTCTTGAGAAATCTGTATGCAGGTCAGGAAGCAACAGTTAGAACTGGACATGGAAAAACAGACTGGTTCCAAATAGGAAAAGGAGTACGTCAAGGCTATATATTGTCACCCTGCTTATTTAACTTATATGCAGAGTACATCATGAGAAACACTGGACTGGAAGAAACTCAAGCTGGAATCATGATTGCCGGGAGAAATATCAATAACCTCAGATATGCAAATGACACAATCCTTATGGCAGAAAGTGAAGAGGAACTAAAAAGCTTCTCGAGTGAAAAAGCTGGCTTAAAGCTCAACATTCAGAAAACGAAGATCATGGCATCCAGTCCCATCACTTCATGGGAAATAGATGGGGAAACAGTGGAAAGAGTGTCAGACTTTATTTTTTTGTGCTCCAAACTCACTGCAGATGGTGACTGCAGCCATGATACTAAAAGACGCTTACTCCTTGGAAGAAAAGTTATGACCAACCTAGATAGCATATTCAAAAGTAGAGACATTAGTTTGCCAACTAAGGTCTGTCTAGTCAAGGCTGTGGTTTTTCCTGTGGTCATGTATGGATGTGAGTTGGACTGTGAAGAAAGCTGAGTGCCAAAGAATTGATGCTTTTGAACTGTGGTGTTGGAGAAGACTCTTGAGATTCCTTTGGACTTCAAGGAGATCCAACCAGTCCATTCTCAAGGAGATCAACTCTGGGATTTCTTTGGAAGGAATGATGCTAAAGCTGAAAGTCCAGTACTTTGGCTACCTCATGAGAAGAGTTGACTCATTGGAATAGACTCTGATGCCGGGAGGGATTGGGGGCAGGAGGAGAAGGGGACGACTGAGGATGAGATGATTGGATAGCATCATAAACTCGATGGATATGAGTCTGAGTGAACTCTGGGAGATGGTGATGAACAGGGAGACCTGGTGTGCTGTGATTCATGGGGTCGCAAAGAGTCGGACACGATTAAGCGACTGAACTGAACTGAAAAATATTTATTTATTTGCCTGCATCAAGTCTTAGTTGCAGCACATGGGATCTTTCCTTGACATGCATGAGCTTGTCTCTAGTTGCGATGCAGCTTTGGTTGCTCTACGACATGAGGAATCTTAGTTCCCAAACTGGGTATTGAACCTATATCTCCTGTATCAGAAGGCAGACCCTTAACCAGTGGGATACCAGGGATATCCCTCTTTCTAGTTTTTGGATTGTAATATGATAAAACTGTACCAATCAATACTCTGCAGTAATTGCTATATATTTTATATTGATTTTCCCCTATAACTTTTTATCTTTTATGACTAATGGCTATATTAAAAAGCAGAGCCATTACTTTATCAACAAAGGTCCGTCTAGTCAAGGCTATGGTTTTTCCAGTAGTCATGTATGGATGTGAGAGTTGGACTGTGAATAAGGCTGAGTGCCAAAGAATTGATGCTTTTGAACTATGGTGTTGGAGAAGACTCTTGAGGGTCCCTTGTACTGCAAGGAGATCCAACCAGTCCATTCTGAAGGAGATCAGCCCTGGGATTTCTTTGGAAGGAATGATGCTAAAGCTGAAACTCCAGTACTTTGGCCACCTTATGTGAATAGTTGACTCATTAGAAAAGACCCTGATGCTGGAAGGGATTGGGGGTAGGAGGAGAAGGGGATGACAGAGGATAAGATGGCTGGATGGCATCACTGAATCAACGGACTTGAGTTTGGGTAGATTCCGGGAGCTGGTGATGGACAGGGAGGCATGGCGTGCTGAAGTTCATGGGGATGCAAAGAGCTGGACACGACTGAGCAACTGAACTGTACTGAACTGAATGGCTATAGTATATATGTATAGTTTGGGAATATGGGATACAAAAGGTGAGTTTTTATCACAGTAGTAAAGAAGGATAAGGAATACATAAGATTTCAGTATTCTTACCACAAAGAAAGTCTAAAAAGTGAAGCAGAATACTTAACAATGATGTATATAATTTATTTAGTAGCTGGTTTTGTGCTAGGCACTTTAGTATTGAGAGATGCAGTATTATTTACCACATTTTAGAGGGAAGAATCTGAAGTTGGGAAAATATTTATGCAGACAGTAAGTGATGGAGCAGAGATTCAAATGCAAGCTCAATTTTACTTCACTTGTTCCAAAGTTCAAAGAATTCTTTACATTGTACACCAGTTTCACAGAGTACAACCAAATCCTGCCTTATATGTTTTATCATCCGGTCACGTTATCATATTCTTTTTCTGTCTTTACCTTTGCTTGAATGGATTTTTTCATTTGTTACTGCAATGGTTTCTGGATTGCTTTTTCTTGCTCTTATTTTCCATCTCTGCCAGTTATAGCCTTTCCGCTCCAAACCCACTCTTGTTTGCCCAGACTTTTGATAAGATAGCTGGACCCTGTCAATATCTCTTGCTTTCATTCAGGCACATCAGGCTTTGCCAGTTGTAGGTCCTAGAGGGAACTGCAAAGCTACATAGAGGAAGGACTCTTCCTACTCATTCTAGCGCTTTTTATCATTCTCATTTTTAAATTCCAGTAACTAGAACAATGCTTTGTGCAAATGAACACTCAAAGTGGATGTATGTCATAGAGGAATTAGAGCTGTTCCACTGGGCTTGAATGCAACAAACATGTTTGTCTTGTAGTTTAAGGGAAATAAACTTGTCTTTAATATAATCATTTATTATAACAGAAATATCTCAACAAGAAATGAGATACTTGTGTATATACGTAATTCATTCCAGAAATTTGTTACTCAGCAATAGCTAGCAATTTCAGAAAACAAGTCAGAATGGCTACTGAAGGAATGTCTCAGGGTAATTCAAACTCCAGTTGAAGAAGTCGATATTGGTAATTGTTTAGATCCTCTAACACTTACATTTTATCTTCATTTCATAAATAAACAATCCACTGGAACAATATTTATGGCTGTCTCTTATACACATCTTATTTGTTGAATTAATGACTAAATAGTATACCCTGACATTTTTATAAAATCTAAAACTCGTGAAAGCACTAAAGATTATTTATAGATACATGTATATGCAATGAAAAATATCATGCTTGAGGATTATGAACACCAAATTCAGGATGTGACTGCTTCTAGGTGTGAGGGAGGAACTGACATTNAAAATCTAATAATGTTCTTGAAGCTGTATTCTTTCTGTGATATCCATAGTGAATCATGATTCAGGATCCTATTTCTAATTTTCAGTCTTAATCACCAGAAAATGCACAGTTGCTTTATGGAGAATCCTAGATTTTGATATGAACATCTGAATGTCATCATTTCAGTTTTCCCTCATTGCCTGGTTTCCAGCAAATGGTGCAGATTCTCTGATGTGTAGTAGACAATAAATCAGAGGTGTGGCTTACTTTGCATTGGAAAGTCTATATTCTCTCTAAAGTTTCAGGAATTGAGCTAAATATTCTATTTTTACATCGGACATTCCAAATCCAAAGCAGTCTTAAAATAAATGTGAAATGAAACATACTAACAACAATACAAACAAAAGCTTTCTGGGAAAAATAACACAGTGGATTAAAGTTACTGAGTGAGACCACGCATTCCCGGCCATATATATAGCTTTTCTCTCCTCTCTTCCAGAACATACATTCCTATCAGCATAAATCTGTCTCCTCTGGTTGAGGAAGGATTTAGTCTCCAGAGCCCAGAGGAAATCCTGTTGAATTTTAGAACCTGAAGAGTTCTGTAAATTCCAAACAGTAATTTACATCCCTCAGCCAGCCAATGGTCCATCCGGTAGAGCAACCCGCTTCCTACTGTGTCTAGTGATGGATGGTTTGGGAGACAGCCAAAAATGCACCGTGATGCACCTAATTGAGAAATATTGCATTGCCGAAAAAATTCCTTCTTAACTCTGGTAGCTGGTTAGTTTATTTCATGATGCCTGAGGCCTGATAACTATTTATCTCTATACTCCAGTTACCGAGAAACTCTTATTTTCCCTTAGAACACACTATTAAATTTCTCATAAGCATCTAATCTTTAATTGAATCTTATTAACCTCTTCTGATTAATAACTCACTGTAAAGTGAGCAAGTAATCACATTCCACCTTTTAGCTTGACTTAAAAACTTCCAGCCAAATTGTATACATAAAATGGCTGTCTTTGTATTTTATAGTTTTCTTAATATAATACTTCTTAAAAAAAAAAGAACCTATTGGAAGTCAACACTAAAAATGTACTCTTGTAATTAGGCACATAATGTATTATTTGATTATTAACATACAAGGAGAAAAAGTTCATTGCGTGACTTGTGAACATTTCAAATGCAGACTGTATTATTTGCTTAAACCTTTCAGGAACCCCATATTTCTTCACTAGGAGAAAATTGCCACTGAGCTAAACTGCATTAATATGAAATATGTTTAACAATGTCCTTGCTTGGAAACTACTAACAACGTGTTAACAGTTTTCCAGGGCACTGTGGACAGTGGTTTTATTTTTTTTGACAACTAGGCTGCAAACCACTTTATGCAACTCTGTATTTCTTTCTTGAGCTGCTGGTGGGAAAACTGTAAGTAAACAATCGATGTCATCAAAGGACTCAGCACACTGTCATCGCCTTTTGGCAGTGTGGGCAAGGTCAAAATCTTGCATTGGGACTTGGTGCTTCTGTGGGTTAACTGCTACTCAGGCTTGGAGAACAGGCATTTATATCTGCTGGCAGACTAATTAAGGGAAATGATATGCCACAAGAGCATCTCCTCATCATTTGTTGTGGTCCCATTCATTCATAGCTATGACTGGGTTAGTGGTGGGAAGGGCTAGATGGAACCCTGATCCCCTAATGATTCTGAATCTGTTTGTAAAGACAGCTGAACTGATCACTCATTTTGAGTGAGAAGTCGTGAACTATTCCCAAGAAATAGTAAAATATTCAGTCAGATGCCACAGCTATTCTTCGTTCTTCTGAACGGCAACACACTGATGATCGAATATTTTGCTTATTAATATGACCAGTATAACTAAAGTTGGACTTTACTAAGGCATCATAGAATAGACGTCAAGAATACAGCACTTCTGAAAGGATGCCCTGGATTTGAGTACTTGGTCCAGACAGTCACTGCTATATTTTTCTTGTTTCTTTCTCACTAAGTCATGTCCAACTCTCGGGACTCTATTGGCTGGAGTCCACCAGGCTCTTCTGCTTGTGGGGATTTTCCAGGCAAGAATCCTGGAGTGGGTTGCCATTTCCTTCTCCAGATGGTCTTCCTCACCCAGAGATCTTACCTGTATCTCCTGCATTGGCAGGGAGATTCTTTACCATTGAGCTAGCAGGGNAAAAATATATACAATGTAATGGTTTGTTTGACCAAATTCTGATATAGGATAAAATGAAAAACAACTTTTAATGTACTAGTATTCAGCTAGCAGAGATGAAGTTTAAATCCCAGCTCCACTGCTTGCAAGTTGTGTGACTTTGAAAGTTGCTTGTTTCTCAGGCCTCATTTTCTTTATCTATAAAATGGGATCATGACAGTACCTCCTCAGAGTTTTATGAGGATTAGATGAAATAATATACACAAAATTCTTGCCACATAATAAATGTTTTAAAACAGGTATAGGTGTCATTAACATTATTATGACTTCAATGTCTGTTGTTTCATTAAAGCCATCAGCTATGATGGTTGTCCCGTAGAAATTAGTCAGAGAAGAAACTTTGCCATAATTTTCCACTAAAATCTAAAAATACATGTTCTCAAGCTTTCCAATAACTACAGATCATATTCTTTTAACTTTTACTAGGTACCAGACCCTCTGACCTCCAGTGTTCTTGCCTGGGGAATCCCAGGGACGGGGAAGCCTGGTGGGCTGCCGTCTCTGGGGTTGCACAGAGTTGGACACGACTGAAGCGACTTAGCAGCAGCAGCAGCAGCAGACCCTCTGACACACTTACATGTATCAATTTGTTGATATTCACAATAGCTGTGAAAGTCAGAATCGCTGTACTTAACCATCTCACCGATAAAGAAAATGAGATGCAAAGAAGTCAATTAGAAGAGCCATTTGACCCAGTGTGCTTAACAACTGAACCATAAGACGTAGACCGTTAACAGGCAAAGAGAGGTAGGGGTTTTTGTTTGTTTTCTTTCAAGTTCAAATTTTTGTCAGTTGTGAATTATTTATATATTGCCCATAATGATTGGCCATCATCACTGGCTAATGATTTTTAATAAAGACATACTTCTAAGTTTATTTCTAATATAGTTTTGTTTTGTTTTGCTTTTATGCATGAGAAGAGCTTGGCTCAAGTTAAAACATTTGAGTAAAAATATATTTTTTTAAAAAATTATGTAGATTTGAGAGAAATACTACAAATTTGAAGCATAGCCTTGTAACATTTTAAAGCTGTAGAAGAAAAGATTAGTGGCATCATGATATTTCTTTGTCAACAACCTATATTTCTATGAAGATGCTTTTAAGCTTTTTTAAAACCTTGGTAAGTTAAAAATGTGCTAAAAACATATCTTTTAGTCTTTATGCTGCCTCTGCTGGTATTGCTTCTCCTCCACACCTCTTTTCCCCTCATCTTCCCCACCTCCCACCCTTCTCCTCCTCCTTTTTTGGAGAATGAACTTGGAATTTTCTCAGAAATATGCTTTCAGATAACCTACTTCCATTATCACATTTTTAAAGGTTTCTTCCATTTGTTTTAGTTTCATTTTATCCAATGTTCTTTCTCAGAAACAACTGAAATGTTTAGGTTGAATTTAGGTTTTCTATTTATCAAATTCATTTTGAAATGCTTTTTCTTTACTTCACTGATTTGAATTTCTGCAGTGTCAATTGTATTACTTCAAAGTAGATTTTCATTTAGCTACTGTAATTGTGGTTTCTTTTATCATCTTTTTAAGCTCTACTTCTGCGTCTTTTGGGTAATCTATCGTTGTTTCCTTGTCACTTTTTTCTCTGTTTCATAAACTCATGAAATCTTATATTTTATAATCATTTTAAAAATAATTCTATTTCCTTGCCATAATGTTTTATGGATATGCAGACAGTAAGGCTTACCTTCTTTTATTCGATAAGTTAATCATGCCAGCAAGTGCATAGCATTAGCCCTGAGACTACAAGAGCAGTCATGTTACTTCATAACATATATTAAGTGAAATTTTGAGTTAAGCACTGAACACACAGAAACTCCACACACCCCTCAGTTTTAAAATGGTAATACCATCTAACTCATAGCTCAGTTTCTTATATCACATAAGCATTTATCTAATGTCCTCTGTTAACTGTGATATACTACTTTTTGCTTATACCTTACCATGCTCTCATAACACCTTGTGATTTCATCTCTGATAGCAGTTATCAAAATAGTAATTTAAAAAGCAATGTTATGATTAGTTTCATATCTGTCTCCTTCCTTAGAATGCATTCTCCATAAAGTCCCAGTATGTGTTGGTTTTGCTTTATTTCTTTTTTTTCCTTTTCATGGATGTCAAGGGCAGAAGTAGGACTTCATCAGATTCCTCTACTGACTGGCACACCACCATCACTTGTTGATTTTATTCATCCATTTATTAATTTGTTCACTTCCTTTTATTTGCATTCCCCATTTCTGTCCATCCACCCATAAACAATGATTCTAACGTGTTTCATTTGTGCATATTCTTATAAAGTACATAAGCACTCAGTATATGACTTGCTATTTTTGCTCAGCACTCATTTAGAATTTCATCCACATTGCTGTAAGTCCTCTGTCTATTACTTCTAACTGATTTAACACAGGCTGTTGTATGGAACTAGCACATTTACAATAACCTCTAACTCTTCACTAACACTAACAACCTACTGATGAACTTCCACGTATGTGAATCCTTTTGTATCTGAGTGGCACTGCTGGGTCATAGTCTGTGCATTTTCTGGATTTGCCAAAGAGCAGCCAGATTTTTCTCCAGAATGTCTGTCTCAGTATATAACATCTACAGGAATTTAATGAGTGTTCTTGTATCACTGCCAACCCTTGGCATGATTCAGCCTTCTAAATTTTTTTTCAATAGGATAAGTAAAAAGTGACATCAGTGTTTTAATTTCCATTTCTCTAACTACATGAATTTGGACATCATTTTCTTGATTGCCAGGCATTTTTCCAGGGGGTTTCCCTTTCACTTATTGAGTGTTTTTTATCCTTTGCTTGTTTTTCAATTGAGTTGCTCTCTTTTTCTTATTGACTAGCTTGTTAATATAGCTATAAATCTTGTCTGGTTTGGACATTTCAAATTAAGTTTTCTCTCTCAATTTGCCATCTGATTGTGAATTTTTTCCATTTGATCTTCAGCAAATAAAAATCTTTAATCTTTATTTTATAAAATTCATTATCTCTTTGCCTTAGTGTTTTTGGAATTCTGTTTGTGATATCTTTCCTCAAATCTAGATGATGAAGTTACTCTTACATTTGTGGTTTTGCCTTTATAATATAGTAATTAAGACCAAGATTATTGCAATCCTTACTATTTGAGTTTACCATCTTGGCTCATTCAATTACTAGCTGAGTGTATTTGGACAACTTAAATTCTATACATATGGTGTGTATGAAAATGCAAATAGTAATACTAATGGACTCATAAGATTGTTGTGAGAGTCAAAGGAAATAATATATTTTAAAAAAACGTTAAAACCTGTCCATCTGTTTATATAAGTACTGCATATATGTTCCTATTTTGAAAGTGTATATATATATATATATGGTCAATAGAAATCCAGGTTTATTTTTATACATACTGTAAAACATTTTTCTTAATATCATATGCTAAAAATTCATTAATATTCTATGTATTTTTATGGCAGATTATCAGATATTCAAAGATTGGTTAATAAACTCACTATTTTGTTTCATTGTTTCACTTGGGTCTTCCTGAACCAAAGCCATACTAGTTTTATTGCCAGAACTTTTATCTTATTATATGAGAGAGCAAACATCTACTCTTTGCTCTTCTTTTTCAGAGAAAAAAGAAAACAGCTATTTGTTTGTCTTTATCTTTCCATATAAATTTCAAAATGATTGCACTGAATTCTAAAAATCATCTGGATGAAATTTAGCTTTTGATTGCATTGAATTTATCTATTAATATGCAGGAAATTAAACATTTTCTTATTTAGCAATTCTAAATAATGGCACAGAATGTTTTTGCTTTCAAATATTTGATGTTTTTTAAAAGAAATTAATATTTCTCCATTGAAATCTTGGGCTAAGATTTAAGTTGTCAAGTTAAAACCCATAGATACTGTGTAATTTTGTACTATTGAAATTGCATTTTCACTTTGGATAATGCTGATGTGAAAAGAAATTACTATTGGTTTTTTAAGGTTGTTTTTGTATCCAACAAGAAGATAAAAAATACTCAGAATTTAATCATGCTGACTCTTCTTACTATTCATATCATTTACTAGTAATGACAACTTTATTTCCTTTTTTCATTTTTCAAATCTTTTAGTTATTTTGCTTTTCTCATAGAGTTATCAGGACCCTCCAGGTCTCCATTAAGCAGCTGTGATAATAACGAGTGTGATCTCTTTCTGCTGTGTGTAGAAGGAAAGTAGCTAAGGTTTCCCTACTGAGTATAACTTTCACTTAGGTCTTGGTATGTAACCTTTATCAAGTTTCCTTCCTTGATAAGCATTTCTTTTTAATCACATAATACTGCTGAAATCTAGAGAATTCTGTGAACATGCATATTGAGATAATTCATGATTTTTTCTTTATAATTAACTTTTGTGATACATTATTATGATAGATTTTCTAGACTGAATCTTCCTTGCAATCCTGAGCTAAGTACATTTGGTCATAGTACATTATTTTACTCCAAAATATAGCACACATACCAAAAAGTTCATAAAACCTGTGGAACATAATTCAATGAATAACTATGAAGTGAACACCAAGATCAAAAGTAAGATTTTATTAGCACCAGCTCCTTCCATGGGTTACTTCCTGATCTCAAACCACTCAAGTCTTAGAAGTAACTATACCCTAACTTTGCCAATGATCATTTCCTTGCTTTTCTTTATTGTTTTAACAATATACCCAAATAACATTTTTGGTCTTGCTTTTTAAACTCTAGATGAATGGAATGATATTTATATATTTCTTGAGTCTACATTTGTATTTTCATATTATGATATTATTCCATGCTCTCAAATATAGTTATAGTACATTTATTGTTCAGTTCAGTTCAGTTCAGTCATTCAGTCGTGTCCGACTCTTTGTGACCCCATGAATCGCAGCATGCCATGCCTCCCTGTCCATCACCAACTCCCGAAGTTCACTCAGACTCCTGTCCATCGAGTCAGTGATGTATAATATTCCATTATATATTTGTTTATGCATTTTACTCTTGGTAGACAACTATTATTTCTAGCTTGTCTATCATAAACCGGTTCTGCTAAGAAATCTTCTGTGCGTGCACTATGATGTGTAGATATATACGTATATACATAAATGTATATATAGGGCTTCCCAAGTGGGACAGTAGTAAAGAATCCACCTGCCAATTCAGGAGATGCAAGAGATATGCTTTTGAGCTCTGGGTCAGGAAGATCCCCTGAAACCAGAAATGGCAACCCACTCCAGTATCCTTACCTAGGAAATCCCGTGGACAGAGGAACCTGGCAGGCTACAGTCCATGAGATTGCAGAGTCAGACACAACTGAACACAAACATGTGTGTACATACACACACACATGTATGTATGTATACAGGTACCTAAGGAGATGAGTTGTTGGCTTACAGAATATACATGCCTCTGACATTAATGGATGATGATGCCACAAGCATTATTTTTTGAAAAATTCTTATATCAGTTTTTCAAAGCTCTGTGTTTGGCAGCCTGAGTCCTGAAATGTAGTAAGTATAGATTAACTGACTTATTGGCTGTAGCATAACCAAATTTCTTGTAAAGAGATGAATTATTTTCTCCATCCCTCCTCAGCTAAGATAATTTGATATTTTAAGATCTGACACTTGAAACATTCCACATTCAGATTATCAATAAAAGAAACAAACTGCTATTAGAAGTCAGTTCTAGTAAGCAAGGATTTAGCCTCACTTGATACAAAGCTCTGCATATAAGTTAAATAAGCATGGTGACAATATACAGCCTTGACGTACTCCTTTTCCTATTTGGAACAAGTCTGTTGTTCCATGCCCAGTTCTAACTGTTGCTTCCTGACCTGCATATAGGTTTCTCAAGAGGCAGATCAGGTGGTCTGGTATTCCCATCTCTTTCAGAATTTTCCACAGTTTATTGTGATCCACACAGTCAAATGCTTTGGCATAGTCAATACAGCAGAAATAGATGTTTTTCTGGAACCCTCTTGCTTTTTCGATGACCCAGCAGATGTTGGTAATTTGATCTCTGGTTCCTCTGCCTTTTCTAAAACCAGTTTGAACATCTGGAATTTCCCAGTTCATGTATTGCTGAAGCCTGGCTTGGAGAATTTTGAGCATTACTTTACTAGCATGTGAGATGAGTGCAATTGTATGGTAGTTTGAGCGTTCTTTGGCATTGCCTTTCTTTGGGATTGGAATGAAAACAGACCGTTTCCAGTCCTGTGGCCACTGCTAAGTTTTCCAAATTTGCTGGCAGATTGAGTGCAGCACTTCCACAACATCATCTTTCAGGATCTGAAATAGCTCCACTGGAATTCCATCACCTCCACTAGCTTTGTTCATAGTGATGCTTTCTAAGGCCACCTTGACTTCACATTCCAGGGTGTCTGGCTCTAGGTGAGTGATCACACCATCATGATTATCTTGGTCGTGAAGAAGTTTTTTGTATAGTTCTGTGTATTCTTGTCACCTCTTCTTGATATCTTCTGCTTCTGTTAGGTCCATACCATTTATATGCAGAATACATCATGAGAAATGCTGGGCTAGAAGAAGCACAAGCTGGAATCAAGATTGCCAGGAGAAATATCAATGACTTCAGATATGCAGATGACACCACCCTTATAGCAGAAAGTGAAGAAGAACTAAAAAGCCTCTTGATGAAAGTGAAAGAGGAGAGTGAAAAAGTTGGCTTAAAGCCAGCTCAACATTCAGAAAACAAAGA
>SJYW01010678.1:0-17594 GCA_006410735.1 Raphicerus campestris | reverse complement strand
GGCTTTTTAGTTCCTAGTCACTTTCTGCCATAAGGGTGATGTCATCTGCCTATCTGAGGTTATTGATATTTCTCCTGGGAATCTTGATTCCAGCCTGTGCTTCTTCCAGTCCAGCATTTCTCATGATGTACTCTGCATATAAGTTAAATAACCAGGGTGACAATATACAGCCTTGAGGTACTCCTATTCCTATTTGGAAACAGTCTGTTTTANCTGTGCTTCTTCCAGCCCAGCATTTCTCATGATGTACTCTGCATATAAGTTAAATAACCAGGGTGACAATATACAGCCTTGACGTACTCCTATTCCTACTTGGAAACAGTCTGTTTTACCATGTCCAGTTCTAACTGTTGCTTCCTGACCTGCATACAGGTTTCTCAAGAGGCAGGTCAGGTGGTCTGGTATTCCCATCTCTTCCAGAATTTTCCAGTGTTTACTGTGATCTACACAGTCAAAGGCTTTGGCATAGACAATAAGGCAGAAATAGATGTTTTTCTGGAACTCTCTTGCTTTTTTCATGATTCAGCGGATGTTGGCAATTTGATCTCTGGTTCCTCTGCCTTTTCTAAAACCAGCTTGAACATCTGGAAGTTCATGGTTCACATACTCTCGAAGCCTGGCTTGGAGAATCTTGAGCATTACTTTTCTAGCATGTGAGATGAGTGCAATTGTGCAGTAGTTTGAACATCCTTTGGCATTGCCTTTCTTTGGGATTGGAACGAAAACTGACCTTTTCCAGGTCTGTGGCCACTGCTGAGTTTTCCAAATTTGCTGGCATATTGAGTGTAGCACTTTCACAGCATCATCTTTCAGGATTTGAAACAGCTCCATTGGAATTCCATCAGCTCCACTAGCTTTGTTCGTAGTGATGTTTCCTAAGGCTCACTTGACTTCACATTCCAGGATGTCTGGCACCAATGTTCACTGAAGCAGTATCTACAATAGCCAGGGCTTGGAAACAACCTAGATGTCCATTGAGAGATTAATGGTTAAAGAAATTATAGTACACATATACCATGGAATGTTACATAGCCATATAAAGAAGTGAAACTGGGTCATTTGCAATAATGTGGATGAATCTAGCATCTGTCATTCAGAGTGAAGTAAGTTAGAAAGGGCAAACAAATGTGAACACACATACACACATATATATGGAATCTAGACAAATGGTACTGATGAATCTATTTACAGGGCAGGAATAAAGATGCAGATGTAGAGAAGACTTGTGGATATAGTGGAGGAAGGAGAAGGCAGGACAAACAGAGAGTAGCACCTATATATATCACGTATAAAACAGATAGCTAGTGGGAAGCTGCTGTGTAACAGGGAATTCAGTATGGTGCTCAATGATAATCTAGTGAGGTGGGATGTGGAGGGCAGCGGGAGGGAGAGAACAGATGTATATAGCTGATTAACACTGTACAGCAGAAATTACTACAACATTCTAAGGCAAGTGTCCTCCAATTTTAAAAAAATATCCCATGATAAATAATAATGGAAATGACTATTTAAAAGGAATGTATAGTTAGGTATAACTGAATCACTATGCTCTATATGGAGAAGGAAATGGCAACCCACTTTGTATTCTTGCCTGAGAATCCCATGGACAGGGGACACTGGCAGGCTGCAGTCCATGGGGTTGCGGAGAGTCAGACACGAATGAGTGACTAACACATACATGCTCTATATAGGAATTAAGAACGTTATAAATCAATNTTCTCATGATGTACTCTGCATATAAGTTAAATAACCAGGGTGACAATATACAGCCTTGACGTACTCCTATTCCTACTTGGAAACAGTCTGTTTTACCATGTCCAGTTCTAACTGTTGCTTCCTGACCTGCATACAGGTTTCTCAAGAGGCAGGTCAGGTGGTCTGGTATTCCCATCTCTTCCAGAATTTTCCAGTGTTTACTGTGATCTACACAGTCAAAGGCTTTGGCATAGACAATAAGGCAGAAATAGATGTTTTTCTGGAACTCTCTTGCTTTTTTCATGATCCAGCGGATGTTGGCAATTTGATCTCTGGTTCCTCTGCCTTTTCTAAAACCAGCTTGAACATCTGGAAGTTCATGGTTCACATACTCTCGAAGCCTGGCTTGGAGAATCTTGAGCATTACTTTTCTAGCATGTGAGATGAGTGCAATTGTGCAGTAGTTTGAACATCCTTTGGCATTGCCTTTCTTTGGGATTGGAACGAAAACTGACCTTTTCCAGGTCTGTGGCCACTGCTGAGTTTTCCAAATTTGCTGGCATATTGAGTGTAGCACTTTCACAGCATCATCTTTCAGGATTTGAAACAGCTCCATTGGAATTCCATCAGCTCCACTAGCTTTGTTCGTAGTGATGTTTCCTAAGGCTCACTTGACTTCACATTCCAGGATGTCTGGCACCAATGTTCACTGAAGCAGTATCTACAATAGCCAGGGCTTGGAAACAACCTAGATGTCCACTGAGAGATTAATGGTTAAAGAAATTATAGTACACATATACCATGGAATGTTACATAGCCATATAAAGAAGTGAAACTGGGTCATTTGCAATAATGTGGATGAATCTAGCATCTGTCATTCAGAGTGAAGTAAGTTAGAAAGGGCAAACAAATGTGAACACACATACACACATATATATGGAATCTAGACAAATGGTACTGATGAATCTATTTACAGGGCAGGAATAAAGATGCAGATGTAGAGAAGACTTGTGGATATAGTGGAGGAAGGAGAAGGCAGGACAAACAGAGAGTAGCACCTATATATATCACGTATAAAACAGATAGCTAGTGGGAAGCTGCTGTGTAACAGGGAATTCAGTATGGTGCTCAATGATAATCTAGTGAGGTGGGATGTGGAGGGCAGCGGGAGGGAGAGAACAGATGTATATAGCTGATTAACACTGTACAGCAGAAATTACTACAACATTCTAAGGCAAGTGTCCTCCAATTTTAAAAAAATATCCCATGATAAATAATAATGGAAATGACTATTTAAAAGGAATGTATAGTTAGGTATAACTGAATCACTATGCTCTATATGGAGAAGGAAATGGCAACCCACTTTGTATTCTTGCCTGAGAATCCCATGGACAGGGGACACTGGCAGGCTGCAGTCCATGGGGTTGCGGAGAGTCAGACACGAATGAGTGACTAACACATACATGCTCTATATAGGAATTAAGAACGTTATAAATCAATTATACTTCAGTAAAAATAAATTTTTAAAAATATACTAAGTTCTTTTGCCTATTTTTAAAATGGATTGTTCTTTTTTTTTTATGTTGAGTTGCATGAGATATCTATATATTTTTGACATTAACCTCTTACCCGTGGTCTTATCATTTTTAAACAGTTTCTCCCCTTCAGTAAGCTGTCTTCACTTCAACAATCCTTCCTTTGCTGTACCAAAGCTTTTAAGAAAACTGGGTCTCATTTGTTTATCTTCATTTTTATTCCCTTTGCTTTTGGAGACAGAGCTAAAGGGATTTATGTCACGGAGTGTCCTATCTACCTTTCCTTCTAAAAGTTTCATGGGTATACAGCTTTAAGTTTAGGTCTTTAATCCATTTTGAGCTTATTTTTGTATATGGTATGAAGGAGTGTTCTAATTTAATTGATTTACAATAAGACTATTTAGCTTTTCCAGCACCACTTGGTGAAGAAATGGTCTTTTCCTGGTGATCAGATGCTGAAGAAACTGCCTGCAAAACAGGCAACCCCGCGTTGGTCCCTGGGTTAGGAAGATCCCCTGGAGAAAGGAATGGCTACCCACTCCAGTATTCCTGTCTGGGAAATCCCATGGACAGAGGCCCTTAGAGGATTACAGTCCATGGGGTCCCAAAGAGTTGGACATGAGTGAGTGACGAACACTTTCACTTTCATTGTAAGTTCTTGCCTCATCTGTTGAAGACTGATTGATCATAGATGTGTGGATTTATTTCTGGGTTCTCTATTCTGCTCCTTTCATCTATATGTCTGTTTTTGTGACAGTACAATACTATTTTCATTATTGCAGCTTTGTATGATTCTCTGAACTCAGGAAGCTTGATAATTCCAGCTCCATTTTTTTTTTTCTCAATACTGTTTTGGCTATTTGGGAACTTCTTGTTTCTATACAGATTTTTAAACTCTTTGTTGTACTACTCTGAAAAATGCCATTGCTACTTACTAGGGATTACACTGAATCTTTAGTCTGCCTTGGGTAGTATGGACATTTTAATGATGTTAATTCATCCAAGAATACAGTATCTTTGTATCTGCTTGTGTGTTCTTTATCTGTCTCACAGCTTTCCAAGTACAGGTCTGCTATCTCCTGAGGTAGATTTATTTCTAGGTATTATATCTTTTTTGATGCAATGGTAACTAGGACTGTTTCCTTAATTTCCCTTTCTGATAGTTCACTGTTAAGTGTATAGAAATGCAACAGATTTCTGTATATTAATTTTCTATCCTGAATGTTTACTGAATTCATTGAACTCTAGTAGTTTTCTAGATGGCATTTTTAAGATTTTCTATGCATAATATATGTCATCTGTAAAAGTAAAAGTTTTACTTCTTCCTTTCCAATTTCCTTTTCTTTCCTTTTCTTCTGATTGGTGCGGTTAGGACTTCCAAAACTACATTGAACAGAAGTGGAAACTGTGTATCTTTGTTTTGTTCCTTATCTTAGAGGAAGTACTTTCAGCTTCTCTTCATTGAGTATGATGTTAGCTATGATGGGTCATGCCTTTATTATGTTGAGGAGGTTACCTTTATGCCTACTTCCTGGAGAATTTTTATCATAAATGGATGTCAAATTTTATCTAAAAAGTTTCCTGCAACTATTGAGATTATCATACAGTTTTTATTCTTCATTAGTTAATATGGTATATCACATTGGTTGATTTGAAGATAGTGAAAAATCCTTCCATCACCAGAATAAATGCCACTTGATAATATGGATGATCCTTTTAATGTATTGCTGCATTCCGTTACCACATTGTTAAGGGTGTTTACATTTATGTTCATCAGTAATATTGACTTTTGGTTCCCTTTTTTTTCTTTTACTTGGTTTCTCTGGTTTTGGTATCAGGGTGATGCTGGACTCATAGAATGAGTTCAGAAATAGTCCTTCCTCTGAAATTTTTGGGACTAGTCTCAGAAGGAGAGGTAGTTACCATGGCTTTAAGGGTTTAGCAGAGTTCAGCTGCAAGGCCATCTGATCCTATACTTTTATTTGTTGGGAGTCTTTAGTTTGCTGATTCAATTCATTACTGGTAACTGGTCTTTTCATATTTTTTATTTCTTCTTGGTTTAGTCTTGAGATACTGTATCTTAGAATTTGCCTAGTTCTTAGATTAGGCTGTCCATTTTATTGGCACACAGTTCCTCACAGTAGCCTCTCATGATCTTTTGTACTTCTATGGTGCCAGTGATAACTTCCACTTTTACATTTCTAATTTTATTGATTTAATCATTTCTTTTTTTTTTCTTGAACCTGGCTAAAGGATTATCAACTTTATGTTTTCAAAGAATCAGCTTTTAGTTCCATTGATCTCTATTTTTAAAGTTTCTATTTCTGATGTTTATGATTCCTTCCCTTCTAATTTTTGTTCTTTAGGTTTTTTAGGTGTAATTTTAGGTTGTTTGAGATTTTTTTCTTGTTTCCTGAGGTTAACTTGTAAACTTTCCTCTTAAAACTGCCTTTGCTGCAAACCACTGGTTTTGGATCATGTNATGGAATCTAGACAAATGGTACTGATGAATCTATTTACAGGGCAGGAATAAAGATGCAGATGTAGAGAAGACTTGTGGATATAGTGGAGGAAGGAGAAGGCAGGACAAACAGAGAGTAGCACCTATATATATCACGTATAAAACAGATAGCTAGTGGGAAGCTGCTGTGTAACAGGGAATTCAGTATGGTGCTCAATGATAATCTAGTGAGGTGGGATGTGGAGGGCAGCGGGAGGGAGAGAACAGATGTATATAGCTGATTAACACTGTACAGCAGAAATTACTACAACATTCTAAGGCAAGTGTCCTCCAATTTTAAAAAAATATCCCATGATAAATAATAATGGAAATGACTATTTAAAAGGAATGTATAGTTAGGTATAACTGAATCACTATGCTCTATATGGAGAAGGAAATGGCAACCCACTTTGTATTCTTGCCTGAGAATCCCATGGACAGGGGACACTGGCAGGCTGCAGTCCATGGGGTTGCGGAGAGTCAGACACGAATGAGTGACTAACACATACATGCTCTATATAGGAATTAAGAACGTTATAAATCAATTATACTTCAGTAAAAATAAATTTTTAAAAATATACTAAGTTCTTTTGCCTATTTTTAAAATGGATTGTTCTTTTTTTTTTATGTTGAGTTGCATGAGATATCTATATATTTTTGACATTAACCTCTTACCCGTGGTCTTATCATTTTTAAACAGTTTCTCCCCTTCAGTAAGCTGTCTTCACTTCAACAATCCTTCCTTTGCTGTACCAAAGCTTTTAAGAAAACTGGGTCTCATTTGTTTATCTTCATTTTTATTCCCTTTGCTTTTGGAGACAGAGCTAAAGGGATTTATGTCACGGAGTGTCCTATTTACCTTTCCTTCTAAAAGTTTCATGGGTATACAGCTTTAAGTTTAGGTCTTTAATCCATTTTGAGCTTATTTTTGTATATGGTATGAAGGAGTGTTCTAATTTAATTGATTTACAATAAGACTATTTAGCTTTTCCAGCACCACTTGGTGAAGAAATGGTCTTTTCCTGGTGATCAGATGCTGAAGAAACTGCCTGCAAAACAGGCAACCCCGCGTTGGTCCCTGGGTTAGGAAGATCCCCTGGAGAAAGGAATGGCTACCCACTCCAGTATTCCTGTCTGGGAAATCCCATGGACAGAGGCCCTTAGAGGATTACAGTCCATGGGGTCCCAAAGAGTTGGACATGAGTGAGTGACGAACACTTTCACTTTCATTGTAAGTTCTTGCCTCATCTGTTGAAGACTGGTTGATCATAGATGTGTGGATTTATTTCTGGGTTCTCTATTCTGCTCCTTTCATCTATATGTCTGTTTTTGTGACAGTACAATACTATTTTCATTATTGCAGCTTTGTATGATTCTCTGAACTCAGGAAGCTTGATAATTCCAGCTCCATTTTTTTTTTTCTCAATACTGTTTTGGCTATTTGGGAACTTCTTGTTTCTATACAGATTTTTAAACTCTTTGTTGTACTACTCTGAAAAATGCCATTGCTACTTACTAGGGATTACACTGAATGTTTAGTCTGCCTTGGGTAGTATGGACATTTTAATGATGTTAATTCATCCAAGAATACAGTATCTTTGTATCTGCTTGTGTGTTCTTTATCTGTCTCACAGCTTTCCAAGTACAGGTCTGCTATCTCCCGAGGTAGATTTATTTCTAGGTATTATATCTTTTTTGATGCAATGGTAACTAGGACTGTTTCCTTAATTTCCCTTTCTGATAGTTCACTGTTAAGTGTATAGAAATGCAACAGATTTCTGTATATTAATTTTCTATCCTGAATGTTTACTGAATTCATTGAACTCTAGTAGTTTTCTAGATGGCATTTTTAAGATTTTCTATGCATAATATATGTCATCTGTAAAAGTAAAAGTTTTACTTCTTCCTTTCCAATTTCCTTTTCTTTCCTTTTCTTCTCTGATTGGTGCGGTTAGGACTTCCAAAACTACATTGAACAGAAGTGGAAACTGTGTATCTTTGTTTTGTTCCTTATCTTAGAGGAAGTACTTTCAGCTTCTCTTCATTGAGTATGATGTTAGCTATGATGGGTCATGCCTTTATTATGTTGAGGAGGTTACCTTTATGCCTACTTCCTGGAGAATTTTTATCATAAATGGATGTCAAATTTTATCTAAAAAGTTTCCTGCAACTATTGAGATTATCATACAGTTTTTATTCTTCATTAGTTAATATGGTATATCACATTGGTTGATTTGAAGATAGTGAAAAATCCTTCCATCACCAGAATAAATGCCACTTGATAATATGGATGATCCTTTTAATGTATTGCTGCATTCCGTTACCACATTGTTAAGGGTGTTTACATTTATGTTCATCAGTAATATTGACTTTTGGTTCCCTTTTTTTTCTTTTACTTGGTTTCTCTGGTTTTGGTATCAGGGTGATGCTGGACTCATAGAATGAGTTCAGAAATAGTCCTTCCTCTGAAATTTTTGGGACTAGTCTCAGAAGGAGAGGTAGTTACCATGGCTTTAAGGGTTTAGCAGAGTTCAGCTGCAAGGCCATCTGATCCTATACTTTTATTTGTTGGGAGTCTTTAGTTTGCTGATTCAATTCATTACTGGTAACTGGTCTTTTCATATTTTTTATTTCTTCTTGGTTTAGTCTTGAGATACTGTATCTTAGAATTTGCCTAGTTCTTAGATTAGGCTGTCCATTTTATTGGCACACAGTTCCTCACAGTAGCCTCTCATGATCTTTTGTACTTCTATGGTGCCAGTGATAACTTCCACTTTTACATTTCTAATTTTATTGATTTAATCATTTCTTTTTTTTTTCTTGAACCTGGCTAAAGGATTATCAACTTTATGTTTTCAAAGAATCAGCTTTTAGTTCCATTGATCTCTATTTTTAAAGTTTCTATTTCTGATGTTTATGATTCCTTCCCTTCTAATTTTTGTTCTTTAGGTTTTTTAGGTGTAATTTTAGGTTGTTTGAGATTTTTTTCTTGTTTCCTGAGGTTAACTTGTAAACTTTCCTCTTAAAACTGCCTTTGCTGCAAACCACTGGTTTTGGATCATGTTTTCATTTTCATTTGTCTCCAGGTAAATTTTTATTTCCTTTTTGATTTCTTCAGTGATCCATTAGTTGTTTAATATCATACTGTTTAGCTTCTCTGTGATTTTTTAAGAAAATTTCTGCAGTTTTTTTCTTTCAGTTTATTTCAAGTCTCATCACATTGTTGGGAAAGGTGCTTAAAATTATTTAAATCTTCTTAAGATTTATCAAGGTTTCTTTTATAACCTAGTATGGAATTTCTCCTGGACAGTGTTCCAGATGCAACTGAAATGAAAGCATATTCTGTTTTTGAGTGGAATTTTCATATATGTATATATGTATACACACGTATCAGGTAAGCCCATTTGGTCTAATGTATCATTTAAGGGCAACGTTTTCAGATTGATTTTCAATATGGATGATCTATATGATGTAAGAGGGTTGTTAAAGTCCTCTATTATTATTGTGTTATTGTTGATTTCTCCTTTTATGTCCATTCATATGTGCCTTATATGTTTGTGTGCTCCTATGTTGGGCAAATATATATATTTACAAAATTATATCTTCTTGAATTGATCCCTTGATCATTATGGAATACCTTTCTCTGTCTGTTATAACAATCTATATTTTTAAATCCATTTTGTCTGATGTAAGTATTGCTATTCTCGCTTTCTTTTGCATTTCATTTGCATGGAATACCCTTTTCCATCCCTCATTTCAATCTGTGTATCTTTAGATCTGAAGTGAATCTCATATCACAATATGTTTATGGGTCTGTTTTTGTATCCATTCAGACATTCTATCGAAGAAGGCAATGGCAACCCACTCCAATACCCTTGCCTGGAAAATCCTGTGGATGGCGGAGCCCGGTGGGCTGCAGTCCATGGGGTCACAAGGAGTCAGACACGACTGAGTGACTTCACTTTCTGACTTTTTGACTTTTTATTGTTATGATTTCTTCCTTTTTCTTTTTTGTCTGTATATATGTTTTAGATCTTTGGTTTGTGATTCAGTTCAGTTCGGTTTAGTCGCTCAGTCGTGTCCAACTCTTTGCGACCCCATGAATCGCAGCACGCCAGGCCTCCCTGTCCATCACCATCTCCTGGAGTTCACTCAGATTCATGTCCATTGAGTCAATGATGCCATCCAGCCATCTCATCCTCTGTCGTCCCCTTCTCCTCCTGCCCCCAATCCCTCCCAGCATCAGAGTCTTCTCCAATGAGTCAACTCTTCACATGAGGTGGCCAAAGTACTGGAGTTTCAGCTTTAGCATCATTCCTTCCAAAGCAATCCCAGGGCTGATCTCCTTCAGAATGGACTGGTTGGATCTCCTTGCAGTCCAAGAGACTCTCAAGAGTCTTCTCCAACACCACAGTCCAAAAGCATCAATTCTTCGGCACTCAGCCTTCTTCACAGTCCAACTCTCACATCCATACATGACTACAGGGAAAACCATAGCCTTGTGGTTATTGTAGTCTATTTACATATGCATTATTGTCTTAGGTTGTTAATATCATTTTCAAATGCATTTTCAAAATCCTGCATTTGTATTCTCCTCCTCTCACAATGACTTTTTGATATATTTTACATCTACTTATTTTCTGTATCTTTTAACTGATTATTAGTAAAGTGAAGTGAAGTTGCTCAGTCGTGTCTAACTTTTTGTGACCCCATGGACTGCAGCCTACCAGGCTCCTCTGTCCATGAGATTCTCAAGGCAAGAATACTGGAGTGGGTTGCAATTTCCATCTCCAGGGGATCTTCCTGACCCAGGGAATGAACCCAGGTCTCCCACACTGCAGGCAGACGCTTTAACCTCTGAGTAATTGCTTTTAATTATGTCTAAAGAATATACTGATATATTTTTGAATAAGAAACAAGTAACTGTATTTTGTGACAGTACATTTATAAAAGTAGCTATACTCTGGTTAATACTGAAAAAAGTAAAATCACATTTCTTATATATATCTTAAGCATAATATGTGTTAATAGTAACACATGAATATCTGGAAAAACTGGTAAAAATCTTGTACTTGCCATACTGCTTTTTAAAACACATGTAATATATGACTGCCTTATTTCCTTTTGATTAAGCTTTAAACTTGACTCCCAGAAAATACTTTCAGAAATGAAATGTAGGACATATCCCATTATATACTTAACAAAATGGCTATAGTTTTAACTAAAAATACAGTGACTTGATATACAGACTTTGTACAACAACATTTTATTTAGAGAAAATAGTCAGTTCTTTTTATTTATTTTTAAATTTAAACTTATTTATTTTAATTGGAGGCTAATTACTTTACAATATTGTATTGGTTTTAACACAGAGACTATAACTTATATTACGGAAAAGTCTTCAGAGTAGAAAAGTCACAATAATCTTCCAGTGCATCATATTTTATATTATTTTTCCAATATATAATTCATGATCAATATTTCAATAGTGGTAATCTATTCTTTTATTATTCAAGATAGTATAGACACAGACTCTCATTAGATGACAAGAAAAGGGGTACTATCAATTTTCTAGCTCTACATTAGCCACTCAGTCATGTCTGACTCTTTGCAACCCCATGGACTATAAAGTCCATGGAATTCTCCAGGCCAGAATACTACAGTGAGTTGCCTTTCCCTCCTTCAGGGGATCTTCTCAACCCAGGGATCAAACCCAGGTCCTCCACACTGCAGGCAGATTCTTTACCTGCTGAGGGAAGCCCTCTGATTTCCTTAGTGTTTATTTAATATTTTCCCTCTAAATTCACAGTGCTAATCCTGAGGAAATAGGAGTTTTCAGACATCAAAAATTTGCTTTTGCATAGAGACTAAGACAGAACAAAATAAATATTTACTTCAAGAAATAGCTTTCAATTGGGGAAAAAGCATATTAGTTAAAAAAAAAAGGAGATCTGTGAAATTCTATCACTGAATTCTAAAATATATAATATGGAAACATAAATGTAATTTGTTTTTTAATATAAAATTTATTTTAATTGGAGGCTATATAAATGTAATTTACAAAGAGAACTTTCTCAGAGTGACCAATAACTTCAGGAAAAAGGTGAGACTTGAGTTTAATTTTGAAGTATAAAACTTTGAACATCCAAAGAGGGCTGCAAATAAAGGAGTCAAAGAACAGGCTAACATAATGGATAAAGTAGTGGNAATTTATTTTAATTGGAGGCTATATAAATGTAATTTAGAAAGAGAACTTTCTCAGAGTGACAAATAACTTCAGGAAAAAGGTGAGACTTGAGTTTAATTTTGAAGTATAAAACTTTGATCATCCAAAGAGGGCTGCAAATAAAGGAGTCAAAGAACAGGCTAACATAATGGATAAAGCAGTGAAAATGTAACTAAATGTTGTGACAAGGGAAGGACAAATGTAGAAAATGTGCCAAAAATATAGGTTTAAGAAGAGAGATGATTAAAAAAGAGAACAATGTGGGTAAGATTTAGGATGCTTTGAATATCAGAATAGGTGAAACTGAAACCCCAATATTTTGGCAACCTGATGCAAAGAATCAACTCACTGGAAAACACCCTGATGCTGAGAAAGGTTGAAGGCAAGAGGAGATGACGCTACACATGGACATCTCAAGATGGTCAATACCAAAATTAGAATGGTTATACTCTTTGCAGCCAAAAAGAGAGAAGCTCTATGTAGTCAGCAAAACAAGACCTGGATATGACTATGGCTCAGATAATTAGCTCCTTATTGCAAAATTCAGGCTTAAATGGGAGAAAGTAGGGAAAACCACTAGGCCACTCATGTATGACCTAAATCACATGCCTTATGATTACACAGTGGAGTGTGACAAATAGATTCAAGGGATTAGATTTGGTAATCAAGAGTGTCTGACGAACTATGGATGGAGGCTCATGACATTTTACCAAAGGTGATTACCAAAACCATCCCCAAGAAAAAGAAATGTAACAAGGCAAATGATTGCAAGAGGAAGCCTTAAAATAGTTGAGAAAAGAAGAGAAGTGAAAGGCAAAGGGGAAAGAGAAAGATACACTACTCATCTGAATGCAGAGCTCCAGAGAACAGAAAGGAGAATAGGAAAGCCATCCTAAAGTGAACAATGCAAAGAAGTAGAGGAAAACAATAGATCTGGAAAGTCTAGAGATCTCTTCAAGAAAACCAGAGATACCAAGGGAACATTTCATGCAAAGATGGGTACAATAAAGGACAGAAATGGCTAGGACTCAACAGAAGTAGAAGAGATTAAGAACAGGTGGCAGGAATACACAGAACTATACAAAAAAATACCTTAATGACCCAGATAACCACAGAGGTGTGTGATCACTCATCTAAAACCAGACATCTTAGAGTATGAAGTCAAGTGGACCTTAGGAACTATTACTACAAACAAAACTAATGGAGGGGATAGAAGTCTAGCTAAGCTATTTCAAAATCTAAAAGATGATGCTTTTAATGTGCTGCAGTTAATATGCCAGCAAATTTGGAAGACTCAACAACAAATTTGGAAGACTCAACAGTGGCCACAGGATTAGGAAAGGTCAGTTTTCATTCCTTCTCAAAGAAGGGCAATGCCAAAATATCTTCAAACTACCATACAACTGTGCTCATTTCACATGCTAGCAAGATAATGCTCAAAATCCCTCAAGCCAAGCTTCAACACTACGTGAACCAAGAACTTCCTAATGTACAAGCTGAATTTAGAAAAGGCAGAGGAAAGGAGATCAAATTCCCAGCATCCACAAAATCACAGAAAAAGCGAGAGAATTCCAGAAAAAACACTTCCACCTCTGCCTTCTCTGACTACATTAAACCTTTTGACTGTGGTTCACAACAAACTGGAAAATTTTTCAAGAGATGGAAATACCAGACCACCTTAACTGCCTCCTGAGAAATCTGTATGCAGGTCAAGAAGCAACAGAACCAGTCATGGAACAACAGACTGGTTCCAAATTGGTAAACGAGTATGTCAAGGCTGTATATTGACACCTTGCTTATTTAACTTGTATATGGAGTACATTATGAGAAATGCTGAGCTGGATGAATCACAAGCTGGAATCAAGATTGGTGGAAGAAATAACAACCTGAGACAAGCAAGTGATATCACTCTAATGGCAGAAAGCAAAGAGGAACTAATGGCAGAAAGGCAGGAGGAGAAGGGAGTGACACAGGATGAGATGGTTTGATAACATTAACAACTCAACGGAAATGAGTTTAAGCAAATTCTGNTAGACTCTGGTTAATACTGAAAAAAGTAAAATCACATTTCTTATATATATCTTAAGCATAATATGTGTTAATATTAACACATGAATATCTGGAAAAACTGGTAAAAATCTTATACTTGCCATACTGCTTTTTAAAATACATGTAATATATGACTGCCTTATTTCCTTTTGATTAAGCTTTAAACTCGACTCCCAGAAAATACTTTCAGAAATGAAATGTAGGACATATCCCATTACATACTTAACAAAATGGCTATAGTTTTAACTAAAAATACAGTGACTTGATATACAGACTTTGTACAACAACATTTTATTTAGAGAAAATAGTCAGTTCTTTTTATTTATTTTTAAATTTAAACTTATTTATTTTAATTGGAGGCTAATTACTTTACAATATTGTATTGGTTTTAACACAGAGACTATAACTTATATTACGGAAAAGTCTTCAGAGTAGAAAAGTCACAATAATCTTCCAGTGCATCATATTTTATATTATTTTTCCAATATATAATTCATGATCAATATTTCAATAGTGGTAATCTATTCTTTTATTATTCAAGATAGTATAGACACAGACTCTCATTAGATGACAAGAAAAGGGGTACTATCAATTTTCTAGCTCTACATTAGCCACTCAGTCATGTCTGACTCTTTGCAACCCCATGGACTATAAAGTCCATGGAATTCTCCAGGCCAGAATACTACAGTGAGTTGCCTTTCCCTCCTTCAGGGGATCTTCTCAACCCAGGGATCAAACCCAGGTCCTCCACACTGCAGGCAGATTCTTTACCTGCTGAGGGAAGCCCTCTGATTTCCTTAGTGTTTATTTAATATTTTCCCTCTAAATTCACAGTGCTAATCCTGAGGAAATAGGAGTTTTCAGACATCAAAAATTTGCTTTTGCATAGAGACTAAGACAGAACAAAATAAATATTTACTTCAAGAAATAGCTTTCAATTGGGGAAAAAGCATATTAGTTAAAAAAAAAAGGAGATCTGTGAAATTCTATCACTGAATTCTAAAATATATAATATGGAAACATAAATGTAATTTGTTTTTTAATATAAAATTTATTTTAATTGGAGGCTATATAAATGTAATTTACAAAGAGAACTTTCTCAGAGTGACCAATAACTTCAGGAAAAAGGTGAGACTTGAGTTTAATTTTGAAGTATAAAACTTTGAACATCCAAAGAGGGCTGCAAATAAAGGAGTCAAAGAACAGGCTAACATAATGGATAAAGTAGTGGAAATGTAACTAAATGTTGTGACAAGGGAAGGACAAATGTAGAAAATGTGCCAAAAATATAGGTTTAAGAAGAGAGATGATTAAAAAGAGAATAATGTAGGTAAGATTTAGGATGCTTTGAATATCAGAATAGGTGAAACTGAAACCCCAATATTTTGGCAACCTGATGCAAAGAATCAACTCACTGGAAAACACCCTGATGCTGAGAAAGATTGAAGGCAGGAGGAGATGACGCTACATATGGACATCTCAAGATGGTCAATACCAAAATTAGAACGTTTATATATATTCTTTGCAGCCAAAAAGAGAGAAGCTCTATGTAGTCAGCAAAACAAGACTTGGATATGACTATGGCTCAGATAATTAGCTCCTTATTGCAAAATTCAGGCTTAAATGGGAGAAAGTAGGGAAAACCACTAGGCCACTCATGTATGACCTAAATCACATGCCTTATGATTACACAGTGGAGTGTGACAAATAGATTCAAGGGATTAGATTTGGTAGACAAGAGTGTCTGACGAACTATGGATGGAGGCTCATAACATTTTACCAAAGGTGATTACCAAAACCATCCCCAAGAAAAAGAAATGTAACAAGGCAAATGATTGCAAGAGGAAGCCTTAAAATAGTTGAGAAAAGAAGAGAAGTGAAAGGCAAAGGGGAAAGAGAAAGATACACTACTCATCTGAATGCAGAGCTCCAGAGAACAGAAAGGAGAATAGGAAAGCCATCCTAAAGTGAACAATGCAAAGAAGTAGAGGAAAACAATAGATCTGGAAAGTCTAGAGATCTCTTCAAGAAAACCAGAGATACCAAGGGAACATTTCATGCAAAGATGGGTACAATAAAGGACAGAAATGGCTAGGACTCAACAGAAGTAGAAAAGATTAAGAACAGGTGGCAGGAATACACAGAACTATACAAAAAAATACCTTAATGACCCAGATAACCACAGAGGTNGAAAGCCATCCTAAAGTGAACAATGCAAAGAAGTAGAGGAAAACAATAGATCTGGAAAGTCTAGAGATCTCTTCAAGAAAAACAGAGATACCAAGGGAACATTTCATGCAAAGATGGGTACAATAAAGGACAGAAATGGCTAGGACTCAACAGAAGTAGAAGAGATTAAGAACAGGTGGCAGGAATACACAGAACTATATAAAAAATACCTTAATGACCCAGATAACCACAGAGGTGTGATCACTCATCTAAAACCAGACATCTTAGAGTATGAAGTCAAGTGGACCTTAGGAACTATTACTACAAACAAAACTAATGGAGGGGATAGAAGTCTAGCTAAGCTATTTCAAAATCTAAAAGATGATGCTTTTAATGTGCTGCAGTTAATATGCCAGCAAATTTGGAAGACTCAACAACAAATTTGGAAGACTCAACAGTGGCCACAGGATTAGGAAAGGTCAGTTTTCATTCCTTCTCAAAGAAGGGCAATGCCAAAATATCTTCAAACTACCATACAACNCACTCATCTAAAACCAGACATCTTAGAGTATGAAGTCAAGTGGACCTTAGGAACTATTACTACAAACAAAACTAATGGAGGTGATAGAAGTCTAGCTAAGCTATTTCAAATCCTAAAAGATGATGCTGTTAATGTGCTGCAGTTAATATGCCAGCAAATTTGGAAGACTCAACAGTGGCCACAGGATTGGGAAAGGTCGGTTTTCATTCCAATCTCAAAGAAGAGAAGGCCAAAATATCTTCAAACTACCATACAATTGTGCTCATTTCACATGCTAGCAAGATAATGCTCAAAATCCCTCAAGCCAAGCTTCAACACTACGTGAACCAAGAACTTCCTAATGTACAAGCTGAATTTAGAAAAGGCAGAGGAAAGGAGATCANATGCCAAAATATCTTCAAACTACCATACAATTGTGCTCATTTCACATGCTAGCAAGATAATGCTCAAAATCCCTCAAGCCAAGCTTCAACACTACGTGAACCAAGAACTTCCTAATGTACAAGCTGAATTTAGAAAAGGCAGAGGAAAGGAGATCATATTCCCAGCATCCACAGAATCACAGAAAAAGCGAGAGAATTCCAGAAAAACACTTCCACCTCTGCCTTCTCTGACTACATTAAACCTTTTGACTGTGGTTCACAACAAACTGGAAAATTTTTCAAGAGATGGAAACACCAGACCACCTTAACTGCCTCCTGAGAAATCTGTATGCAGGTCAAGAAGCAACAGAACCAGTCATGGAACAACAGACTGGTTCCAAATTGGTAAACGAGTATGTCAAGGCTGTATATTGACACCTTGCTTATTTAACTTGTATATGGAGTACATTATGAGAAATGCTGAGCTGGATGAATCACAAGCTGGAATCAAGATTGG
>SJYW01010658.1:0-11209 GCA_006410735.1 Raphicerus campestris | reverse complement strand
GGCTCTTGATGAAAGTGAAAGAGGAGAGTGAAAAAGTTGACTTAAAGCTCAACATTCAGAAAACGAAGATCATGGCATCCGGTCCCATCATTCCATGGGAAATAGACAGGGAAACAATGGAAACAGTGTCAGACTTTATTTTGGGGGGCTCCAAAATCACTGCAGATGGTGACTGCAGCCATGACATTAAAAGACGCTTACTCCTTGGAAGAAAAGTTACGACCAACCTAGATAGTATATTCAAAAGCGGATACATTACTTTGCCAACAAAGGTCCGTCTAGTCAAGGCTATGGTTTTTCCTGTGGTCATGTATGGATGTGAGAGTTGGACTGTGAAGAAGGCTGAGCACCTAAGAATTGATGCTTTTGAAGTGTGGTGTTGGAGAAGACTCTTGAGAGTTCCTTGGACTGCAAGGAGATCCAACCAGTCCATTCTAAAGGAGATCAGCCCTGGGATTTCTTTGAAAGGACTGATGCTAAAGCTGAAACTCCAGTACTTTGGCCACCTCATGAGAAGAGTTGACACATTGGAAAAGACTCTGATGCTAGGAGGGATTGGGAGCAGGAGGAGAAGGGGACGACAGAGGATGAGATGGCTGGATGGCATCTCTGACTCGATGGATGTGAGTCTGAGTGAACTCCGGGAGTTTGTGATAGACAGGAAGGCCTAGTGTGCTGTGATTCATGGGGTCGCAAAGAGTTGGACACGACTGAGCAACTGAACTGAACTGAACTGAACTGAATATCATTTTCCAGATGAGAGAAGAAAAAAGAAGCTTTAGAGAGTTGTAACAGCTTCCCCTGTGGCTCAGTGGTAAAGAACCCACCTGCCAGTGCAGGAGACACAGGGGACATGGGTTCGATCCCTGGGTCAGGAAGATCCCCTGGAGGATGACATAGCAACCCACCCCAGTATTCTTGCCTGGAGAATCCCAGCGACCGAGGATCCCAGTGGGCTACAGTCCATGGGGTCGCAAAGACTCAGACACGATTTAGCCACTAAACAAGAGCAACAAACAGTTGTGCTTTGGCCCAAGAGCAGAAATTCTAGAAATCTGAAGACTCAGGGGTGATTCTCGCTAAGTGCCCTGCTAAGGCCACTGCCAAAGCCAGCCGTGAGAAGCCCGGCCCTTAGCACAGGGCTGGTGCACTGGGATGACCCTGTGGGGTGGGGTGGGGAGGGAGGTGAGAGTGGGGATTCAGGATGGGGGACACGTGCACCCGTGGCTAATTCATATCAATGTATGGCAAAAACCACTACAATATTGTAAAGTAATTAGCCTCCAATTGAAAAAAAAAAGAGCCGCACCCTTGAGCCCCTGCTCCAGGCCAAGCCTCAGTCACTGCTGTTCAGAGGGCGAGTTCAGGGTCCTCTCGGCAAGGTCTGACACAAACCCCGAGACTCTGGAGCGGGCTGGGCCCTGAGGCACTGACTCCCCCTCGGCCTGTGAACCGCCCCGGCTGCTGCCCGACCCTGGCGACTGGCCCAGCTCTGCTCCACAGCCCCGGAGCCGGCAGGCCCTGCCAGCCCCAAAGTCTGAGAACTGCGGCTCCTCGGCCTGTCTCCGGGCGACAGAGGGATTCCTGAGCCCCTGGTGCTGTTGCTCAGGGATACAGACCTTCCGGGGTCCACATCTCCTGTCACTGAGCCTGAGGCCGCTGGAGAGGTTCTATCAGCGGAGGCGCTGCTCAGAGAACCGGTTCCTGTTCACACAAGGGTCCTAAAGCCGACCCCGAGCTCCTGATGGGTGGTTGATCCTCCCCCGGGACGGAGGACCCTGACACTTCCCGCACAGCCTCTACCATGTGCGGTCAAGCTTTGACGTCCTGCCTGCGCTGCTGGGAGCGTGAGCTGGAGCTGGCCTTACCTCCACTCTTGCCTTACAGGCCTCTCGCGCCTGTCTGTCACTGCTGCTGCCTCTCCCCGGCCGTCCAGGCTGGTCGTCTCTCGGCGACGCTGACCTCCAGGCAGCTCAGCTCTATCGCCACTGCACCCAGCAGGCCCCGCACGCTCAGCCAGCCCCTGCTGCCGACAGAGCACAGGGCCAGGTTCGCTTTGTCCTGGTCCCTAGTTTATTCTGCGGTTAACGTGCCCGTACCTCCCGTATATGATCACGGGGATGTGGATCAGTTTTTAGCAATGGGTGAAAACAGGCTGTGTTCACTTTCCAAGGCAAGTATGACGTACCATAACCTGGGGGTCTGAAAACAACAGAAATCTGTTCTCCCATCCGTCGTTCTAGTCGTCAGAAGCCTGTAATCAACGTGTGGACAAGGGCCCTGCTCTGTCCAGAGCCAATGGACATTTATTGACATCCTTCTGCCCAACGAATAAAGATGCAAATTTTTTATTTTGGAAGAGAATTTAGTAATCGTTGACAAGAGCCATGATGTTCTACAGTTTGGTGCCGTAATTCTGTTCCTGAGAATGAGATTATTCAAGTTAAGAGAAAGCTAGATGTATAATGTTGGAGACGACTCTTGAGAGTCTCTTGGACTGCAAGGAGATCAACCAGTCCATCCTAAAGGAGATCAGTCCTGGATGTTCATTGGAAGGACTGATGTTGAAGCTGAAACTCCAATACTTAGGCTACCTGATTCGAAGAGCTGACTCACTGGAAAAGACCCTGATGCTGGGAAAGATTGAGGGTGGGAGGAGAAGGGGACGAGAGAGGATGAGATGGTTGGATGCCATCACCAACTCAATGGACATGAGTTTGGGTGGACTCTGGGAGTTGGTAATGGACAGGGAGGCCTGGCGTGCTGTGATTCATAGGGTCGCAAAGAGTCGGGCANTTCTGATAATTAAGTTGGGAATGTCCAGAATTTTCCCCGGCATAGATGCATGTGGGTATGCAATGATTCCAGCCAGGGCGAAGGCTGCAGTCAAGCAATGGAATGACGATGCCCCTGGGCTATCTCAGTCTCTGGTCAAGGGTGTGGCACAAAGTAGTTGCCCTTTATTTCCAATTCTCTGTGATAAAGAGGAACAAACATTTGTTGAACCCTTGTATATGTTGTATACTTAACGTTTACTTACATTATTATTTTTTCTTTTTTAATTACCTACCTTATTTAACCCTCCCTTTGGTGTATGAAGTTGGTGGCATTATCCTCATTTTTCAGCCCAGAAAACTGAGATTGGGAGGCTTAGTTAATCTTGCAACATCAAAACAGTGAGGCATTGGACGATTCAGTACCCTCCCTGAAGTCTGCCAGGAAACCCTGTGTTCTTTCAACTCTGAGGCCCACAGGAACACAAAATAAACTTTGTGTTCTTTTCAGGTTATAGCAAATATTTAAATTCAGTTGACTCTTCCTTTTCCAGCTGCCTTTCCTTGGGCTAAACATCTTCAGTTCTTTCAGCTAATCTGTGTGATATGTTAACTGTTAAAGTACTTGGCACAGAGCCTGGCACATAGTAGGTGCTTAACAACCGCCAGTTCATGTGATTATGCCACTGGAGAGCTAAGGAAATAAGAGTCTCCGAGAGGGAAAGGGACTTTTCTAGTGCCCCACACCTATTCGTCTGCTCCACTTCTAAGTGCTAGGCGTATTCTACTCTTATAAGTGTTTCTTTCTTAAGTGCCATAAAGTATACAGCCTTTCCTCTCTCCTCCCTTATTCAGACCTCTAGACCTCTTTTAACATGGCCTCATTTGTCTTTGAATTCAGAGAACTCTTCCTGTACCCAAGGCTTGTGTCTCCTCTTTGCCTTAGTGCAGCAGTTTATTTATTCATTCAGTTTCTGAAACTGGAGCTGGCTGCTTGGCAGAATTTAATCAGAAGATTGTGTAAGCATGGCAAGAGTCTGCCCAAATCCATAACTATAATGAAAGAATGGGTGACAGGAGAATTGAATTAAAAGGCAGCTCACTTTGCGAAGGAAGGGTGAAATTCCAACCCCCACCTCCTCTTCACATCTCACGATTCACCTGCGAGAAGATGAAACGACACTGACGGTAAAAATATGGCAGGAGATTAGCACCGAGTGACCCCAGGGAATTTCATTAAAAGAAAAAAAGTTTATTTTATTTATTGGCTGCACCATGCAGCATGTGAGATCTTAGTTCCCCAACCAGGGGTTGAACCCACACCCCCTGCATTGGAAGCCCAGAGTCTTAACTGCCAGACCACCAGGGAAGACCCCTTCCTCACCCAGCGAATTTCTAAAGCAAGGGAGTTAATTAGATATGTGGCGTATATCTTGAGTGGTGGAGTCTCTGTAAGAAGAGAGATGAGCATTAGAGTCAGCTTATAGAGAAGTGGAATCAAGAATGGGTTATGTCCCACACTCCCTGAGAAGACCCCTAACTCTCCTCTGTGTTTTGCCCACCCCACCCTCACTACTACCCTGGTGCCAGAGATCTATCCAGTTGGCAGTCATTGCTTTAGCCTCAAAACCACAGTAATACATATATATATATATATATGTAGGAGCATAAGTGTAAGCATACCCTTAGGAGCATGAAGTGATTTTTCACATCTGTTTTCTGTGAACTGCATAGACATGTGAAGGGTTCACTGCAAGAAGAGTTGATCCAGTACAGGAGATCGGAGCTAAAGTTTGGAGTCGAGAGGACCAACTTGCTATGGAGGCCTTGCCGTGGAATTAAATCTCTCCAAGTGTTGGTTTTCTCACTGTAAATTAGGTATAATGATACACATAGCCTGGAGCTTTGGTGAGGATTAAATGACATGATACAAGTCACAGTGCCGGCAGGCATTAAGCACTCAGTTCGTGTTTGCTATTATTATTGTCACCCCCATTTGACAGATGAGGAAACTGACAATCTGCTTCAGAAAGGGACCTGCCCGAGGCTGCCAGAGCTGGACAGGAGCCCGGGTCTCCTGACTTCCTGCCAGCTCTGCCTGCTCCAGCCCACTGAGCAGCCTCGATTCATCTCCTTTCACAGCAAGGACAGTGATCAGGGCGAGAAGCTGTCAGGTGAGAAAGGGAAAGCCTTTCTGTTTTTTCCCTAAACCAGGTTTTACTTCAGGGTCATTAAGATGCTGCCACGGTTTATAGGGTTTGTTGCAGTTTCTAAGTATCTTTTAATTGCTAAAGCATTGCTTGAGGCTTCCGGGGCAAAGGTGTTTGGGTTTCTTTGTTTGTTTTAAACAAGATGAAAAAACAAACTAGGAGGAACAAGATGTTCTGTGAAGACGTTAAACTGGCTGGGTGCTGGGGTCCTTTGAGCACTGACATCTTACGAATCTTCCTGCTCATCTGTCTGTGACTTCCCACGATAAACCTGGTGGGACCTCAGTAAGTGCCCATGGCCAAGTTTCTAACACTGTGTCCCCAAACTACCCAGGGAAGAAAGTGATCTTGGGGCCAGATAGCAAGTTGGCTTTTGGACTGGGCTCACTGCTGTGTGGTCCTTTAAGATGACAGAGACAGCCTGGAGTGGTTTGACCAAGATCACAGAGTGAAAGTTACAGAGGAAGCTAGAACTTAGGTTCCCAGATTCTCAGGGAATGGGAATGTGCGGTGTGCTGCACCACATGAATGCCCAGGAACTCTCAGAATCCTTGTGCATGAATGTGTGTGTGTATGTATGTATGTCAGGGGTACTGCTTTGGGACTGGGAGAACAATGTCACCCTGTGTGTTATCTCTTGCTCCCCTTTCTAACACACCTGTGTTCCAGGGAATGCAGTATTTGGTAGCATCGATGGCAGCCTTGGGACAGGATTGGTGTTCTTAAGAGACGGGCCACAGTCTGAGGCTTGCACACACAGAGGTGGGGCATCTCTGTTCCATCAGCTGGGAACTTATCTTCCCAAATGTGGTCCCTGGACTGACAGCAGTGGCAACCCCGAGAGCTTGTCAGAAACGTAGCATCGTGGACCCTAGTCTGGACCCACTGACTGAGAGTGTACGTTTTAAAAGGATGCCACGGTGATTCATAGGCATGCTAAAAGTCTGAGCAGCACAGACTGGGAAATGGTGGTGATTCACAAGCTGACTTGTAGTTCGCCAACCTCCAGTATAGATGGGTGAAAACAATGAGTTTGTTTCACATGTAGCTTTGATTAAGAGTTAAAAGTTTCTCAGGGCACCATGTTGAGAAATATTACTGGACCTGTCCTGATCAATTAGTAGTTTCTGCTGCAGGTGTGGGAAGGGGAATTGGGTCCTGTGGACTTGGTACTGGCCATCACTAAACTAGACTGCACCAGAGTGGTCTTTTATCTCTAGAATTCTCCTTCTTTAATGCTGGCAAATCTCTCTTGAACCAGAGACTTGGTGATGTCTTCTGAAAGTCACACTGGCTCTGCTAGCCAGCTCCCTGACCTTGGGGAAATCACACACACACCTGGAGCCTGAAATTACACACTGCTACTGCTACTAACTCTAGATTCTTTGGGAAACTTGAATGAGATTGAGAATACCAGTGAATACTTATAAATCTGAATATACTGTAAAAATAACAGGCATTTTTATAATTATAACAATAATGATGACAATTAAAAAGGCCCAGAGAATATCAATGATATTTCCAAAACACAGGGAGTTAACAGCCAACTCAGGATGTTGAATTCAAGTTTCTGAATTCAACTCAGAATTCAAGTTTCCTGATTTCCAGTTATGCTGACTGTGTCTTGGAATCAGTCCTAGGCTCCATGTCTAAACCTATGAACAAAGAAATCATACAGATGAACATATCCAAATTTAGTGATGGTGCTAGTGATGTAGTAACTGCTATTAATAATATATATTGAGTTTGAGTATATGTTTCATACTGGGCACTCTGACAAGTCTACTACATATATGTATTAGCCCTTTTGGTTCTTACATTATACTCTTTGAAGCTGGTATTTTGCGTACTCCCTGCTCTACATGAAGATACTAAGGCTGAGTGTGTTCCTTTCCATGTATGTTTTGCTTTTTAATGGGGAATGATGCTCTAAGTCAAAGGGATGCATTTATAGAATGGTGCAAGTTCAGGCCTCATGATAGGCCACCCTGAGGGATGGGAGGGGAGGTCTGTTTGGGTACAGTCTGGGATATCCCAGTGCTCCTGAAATTGCACCACAGAAGTGGTAGCTGGCTCTGCCAAGAAGGCTTGGCAAGAGCTGAGTTTGTTACCTTGTAGCAAAGTGTGCTTTCCTTTCTCTCTCAGCCTGAAGACACTATCACTGGCAATCTGGGGGCAGAAAAGTGCCCAGCTGAGTTGGAAGGCAAGACTTCAAGATGAGATGACGGGCAAAAGTGGGGCCATGGAGCTGGGCACGACCAGACTGCTGTGTGGCATGTTCACAGTGTAAAGCCCATCTCCAAATTAAATCTCCTGGACTTCTCACTTGGAGAGAGGTGAGGAAGGACAAGTCGGCAGAACAGAGGTGAGAGAACAGGAGCCATTTTTCCATTCTCGAGAGCTGGAGGCCCAAGTAATTCTGGGATGAGTGCATTAGCTCTGAGAGTAAATCTAATAAGTGGGCTCCTAAGTGGATTCTCTCCCACTGTGAAGCAAAGGAGCATAATGGTTAAGCGTTTGGGTCCTGCATCATCGACCCAGGCTCATGTCCTCTGCCATCATTTGTTGCTTATGTGATGATGGGCAGGTATAATACTCACTGCATCTCTGTTTTCACATCTGTGATGTAGAGATAACAATAGAACCTGCTTCACAGTTGCGTCAGCAAGATTCAGTAAGACAGTGCATTTAAGCTCATCACCGTACCTGTCACAACAAATATGCAAAACAAGATGTTGTTTTTGTTGTTGTCCATTCCCTAAGTCGTGTCTGACTCTTTGCTACCCCATGGACTGTAGCGCGCCAGGCTGTCTGTCCTCCACTGTCTCCCAGAGTTTGCTCAAATTCATGTCCACTGAGTCAGTGATGCTCTCTAACCATCTCATCCTAGGGTCATCCCTTTCTCCTTCTGCCTTCAATCTTTCCTGGCATCAGGGTCTTTTCTAATGATTTGTCTCTTCATATCAGGTGGCCAAAGTACTGGAGCTTCAGCTTCAGCTTCAGCATCAGCCCTTCCAATGAATATTCAGGNATCAGGGCGAGAAGCTGTCAGGTGAGAAAGGGAAAGCCTTTCTGTTTTTTCCCTAAACCAGGTTTTACTTCAGGGTCATTAAGATGCTGCCACGGTTTATAGGGTTTGTTGCAGTTTCTAAGTATCTTTTAATTGCTAAAGCATTGCTTGAGGCTTCCGGGGCAAAGGTGTTTGGGTTTCTTTGTTTGTTTTAAACAAGATGAAAAAACAAACTAGGAGGAACAAGATGTTCTGTGAAGACGTTAAACTGGCTGGGTGCTGGGGTCCTTTGAGCACTGACATCTTACGAGTCTTCCTGCTCATCTGTCTGTGACTTCCCACGATAAACCTGGTGGGACCTCAGTAAGTGCCCATGGCCAAGTTTCTAACACTGTGTCCCCAAACTACCCAGGGAAGAAAGTGATCTTGGGGCCAGATAGCAAGTTGGCTTTTGGACTGGGCTCACTGCTGTGTGGTCCTTTAAGATGACAGAGACAGCCTGGAGTGGTTTGACCAAGATCACAGAGTGAAAGTTACAGAGGAAGCTAGAACTTAGGTTCCCAGATTCTCAGGGAATGGGAATGTGCGGTGTGCTGCACCACATGAATGCCCAGGAACTCTCAGAATCCTTGTGCATGAATGTGTGTGTGTATGTATGTATGTCAGGGGTACTGCTTTGGGACTGGGAGAACAATGTCACCCTGTGTGTTATCTCTTGCTCCCCTTTCTAACACACCTGTGTTCCAGGGAATGCAGTATTTGGTAGCATCGATGGCAGCCTTGGGACAGGATTGGTGTTCTTAAGAGACGGGCCACAGTCTGAGGCTTGCACACACAGAGGTGGGGCATCTCTGTTCCATCAGCTGGGAACTTATCTTCCCAAATGTGGTCCCTGGACTGACAGCAGTGGCAACCCCGAGAGCTTGTCAGAAACGTAGCATCGTGGACCCTAGTCTGGACCCACTGACTGAGAGTGTACGTTTTAAAAGGATGCCACGGTGATTCATAGGCATGCTAAAAGTCTGAGCAGCACAGATTGGGAAATGGTGGTGATTCACAAGCTGACTTGTAGTTTGCCAACCTCCAGTATAGATGGGTGAAAACAATGAGTTTGTTTCACATGTAGCTTTGATTAAGAGTTAAAAGTTTCTCAGGGCACCATGTTGAGAAATATTACTGGACCTGTCCTGATCAATTAGTAGTTTCTGCTGCAGGTGTGGGAAGGGGAATTGGGTCCTGTGGTCTTGGTACTGGCCACCACTAAACTAGACTGCACCAGAGTGGTCTTTTATCTCTAGAATTCTCCTTCTTTAATGCTGGCAAATCTCTCTTGAACCAGAGACTTGGTGATGTCTTCTGAAAGTCACACTGGCTCTGCTAGCCAGCTCCCTGACCTTGGGGAAATCACACACACACCTGGAGCCTGAAATTACACACTGCTACTGCTACTAACTCTAGATTCTTTGGGAAACTTGAATGAGATTGAGAATACCAGTGAATACTTATAAATCTGAATATACTGTAAAAATAACAGGCATTTTTATAATTATAACAATAATGATGACAATTAAAAAGGCCCAGAGAATATCAATGATATTTCCAAAACACAGGGAGTTAACAGCCAACTCAGGATGTTGAATTCAAGTTTCTGAATTCAACTCAGAATTCAAGTTTCCTGATTTCCAGTTATGCTGACTGTGTCTTGGAATCAGTCCTAGGCTCCATGTCTAAACCTATGAACAAAGAAATCATACAGATGAACATATCCAAATTTAGTGATGGTGCTAGTGATGTAGTAACTGCTATTAATAATATATATTAAGTTTGAGTATATGTTTCATACTGGGCACTCTGACAAGTCTACTACATATATGTATTAGCCCTTTTGGTTCTTACATTATACTCTTTGAAGCGGGTATTTTGCGTACTCCCTGCTCTACATGAAGATACTAAGGCTGAGTGTGTTCCTTTCCATGTATGTTTTGCTTTTTAATGGGGAATGATGCTCTAAGTCAAAGGGATGCATTTATAGAATGGTGCAAGTTCAGGCCTCATGATAGGCCACCTTGAGGGATGGGAGGGGAGGTCTGTTTGGGTACAGTCTGGGATATCCCAGTGCTCCTGAAATTGCACCACAGAAGTGGTAGCTGGCTCTGCCAAGAAGGCTTGGCAAGAGCTGAGTTTGTTACCTTGTAGCAAAGTGTGCTTTCCTTTCTCTCTCAGCCTGAAGACACTATCACTGGCCATCTGGGGGCAGAAAAGTGCCCAGCTGAGTTGGAAGGCAAGACTTCAAGATGAGATGACGGGCAAAAGTGGGGCCATGGAGCTGGGCACGACCAGACTGCTGTGTGGCATGTTCACAGTGTAAAGCCCATCTCCAAATTAAATCTCCTGGACTTCTCACTTGGAGAGAGGTGAGGAAGGACAAGTCGGCAGAACAGAGGTGAGAGAACAGGAGCCATTTTTCCATTCTCGAGAGCTGGAGGCCCAAGTAATTCTGGGATGAGTGCATTAGCTCTGAGAGTAAATCTAATAAGTGGGCTCCTAAGTGGATTCTCTCCCACTGTGAAGCAAAGGAGCATAATGGTTAAGCGTTTGGGTCCTGCATCATCGACCCAGGCTCATGTCCTCTGCCATCATTTGTTGCTTATGTGATGATGGGCAGGTATAATACTCACTGCATCTCTGTTTTCACATCTGTGATGTAGAGATAACAATAGAACCTGCTTCACAGTTGTGTCAGCAAGATTCAGTAAGACAGTGCATTTAAGCTCATCACCGTACCTGTCACAACAAATATGCAAAACAAGATGTTGTTTTTGTTGTTGTCCATTCCCTAAGTCGTGTCTGACTCTTTGCTACCCCATGGACTGTAGCGCGCCAGGCTGTCTGTCCTCCACTGTCTCCCAGAGTTTGCTCAAATTCATGTCCACTGAGTCAGTGATGCTCTCTAACCATCTCATCCTAGGGTCATCCCTTTCTCCTTCTGCCTTCAATCTTTCCTGGCATCAGGGTCTTTTCTAATGATTTGTCTCTTCATATCAGGTGGCCAAAGTACTGGAGCTTCAGCTTCAGCTTCAGCATCAGCCCTTCCAATGAATATTCAGGGTTGATTTCCTTTAGGATTGACTGGTTTCATCTCACTGTAAAACAGGATAGCTTAAGAATATTGCTATTGTTATATCTTTATCACCGTCATGACTGTTGAGGTGTCC
>SJYW01010650.1:0-15847 GCA_006410735.1 Raphicerus campestris | reverse complement strand
GCGATAATTACCTTAAATGTAAATGGGTTGAATGCCCCAACCAAAAGACAAAGATTGGCTGAATGGATACAAAAACAAGACTCCTATATATGCTATCTAAAAGGGACCCACCTGAAAACAAGGAACACATACAGACTGAAAGTGAAGGGGTGGAAAAAGATATTTAGTACAAATGGAGATCTAAAGAAAGCAAGAGAAGCAATACTCATATCAGATAAAATAGATTTTTAAATAAAGGCTGTGAAAAGAGACAAAGAAAGACACTACCAAATGATGCGAAAGCTGAAACTGCAGTACTTTGGCCACTTCCTGAAGAGTTGACTCATTGGAAAAGACTTTGATACTGGGACGGATTGGGGGCAGGAGGAGAAGGGGACAACAGAGGATGAAATGGCTGGATGGCATCACTGACAGAATGGACGTGAATCTGAGTGAACTCCGGGAGTTGGTGATGGACAGGGAGGCCTGACGTGCTGTGATTCATGGAGTCACTAAGAGTCAGATACGACTGAGAAACTGAGCTGAACTGAATGATCAAAGGATCAATCCAAAAAGAAGATATAACAATTATAAATATATATGCACCCAACTGGACTTTCCTGGTAGTCCAGTGGCTAAGACTCCAGGCTCCCAATTCAGGGGCCCCAAATTCAATCCCTACTCAGGGAACTAGATCCCACATGCTGCAACTAAGACCTGGTGCAGTCAAATGAATAAATAAATAAATATTAAAAAATAAATATATATGCACCAAACATAGGAGCAGCTCAATACATAAGGCAAATGACAACAAGTATGAAAGGAGAAATGAATAATAACACAATAATAGTGGGAGATTTTAATACCTCACTCACACATATGGACATGTCATCCAAACAGGAAGTTAGCAAGGAAACACAAACTTTAAGTGATACAATGGACCAGTTAGACTTAATTGATATCTATAGGACATTTCACCCCCAAACAGTGCAGTTCACCTTTTTCAAGTGCACAAGGGCCATTCTCCAGGATACACCACATCCTGGGCCACAAATCTAGCTTTGGTAAATTAAAAAAAAAAAATGAAATTCTTTCAGAGATCTTTTCTGATCACAGTGTGGTAAGATTAGATGTCAACTACAAGAAAAAGAAACTATTAAAAATACAACATACGGAGGTTAAGTGACATGATTCTTAATAACTAACAAAACAAGGGAAGAAATAAAAAAAGAAATAAAAATATGCATAGAAACAAATGAAAATGAAAACACAACAACTGAAGACATATGGAAATCAGTGAAAAGAGTGCTAAGTGGAAGGTTCGTAGCTTTACAAGCTTACCTCAAGAAACAAGAGAAAAATAAATAACCTAAATTCACACTTAAAGCAACTAGAAAAAGAAGAACCCCAGGTTTAGTATAAGGAAGGAAATCATAAAAATTAGGGCAGAAATAAATGAAGAAGAAATAAAGGAGACTATAGCAAAAATTAAAAAACACTAAAAGCTGGTTCTTTAAGAAGATAAATAAAATAGACAAACCATTAGCCAGACTCATCAAGAAAAACAGGGAGAAGAATCAAATCAATAAAATTAGAAATGAAAATGGAGAAATCAGAGCAGGCAACACAGAAATACAAAGGATCATAAGAGACTATTATCAGCAACTATATGCCAATAAAATGGACAACTTGGAAGAAATGGATGAATTCTGAGAAAGGTGTAACATTCCAAAACTGAACCAGGAAGAAAGAGGAAATCTTAACACACCCATCACAAGCACGGAAATGGAAACTGGAATCAAAAATTTCCCAACAAACAAAAGCCCAGGACCAGACGGCTTCATAGGTGAATTTATCAAAAATTTAGAGATGAGCTAACACCTATCCTTCCCTGGTGGCTCAGAGGGTAAAGCATCTGCCTGCAATGTGGTAGACCCGTGTTCAATCCCTAGGTAGGTAAGATCCCTTGGAGAAGGAAATGGCAACCCACTCTAATACTCTTGCCTAGAAAACCCCACAGATGTAGAAGCCTGGTAGGCTACAGTCTACGGGGTCGCAAAGAGTTGGACACGACTGAACAACATCACTTTCACTTTTCTTTTTCAACACCTATCCTACTCAAACCCTTCCAGAAAAATACAGAGGAAGGTAAACTCCCAAACTCATTCTGTGAGGCCAACATCACCCTAATTCCAAAACCAGACAAAGATGCCACAGGAAAAGAACACTAAAGGCCAATATCACTGATGAACACACATGCAAAAATCCTTAACAAAATTCCAGCCAACAGAATCCAACAACATATTAAAAAGATCATACATTATGACCAAGCGGGCTTTATTTCAAGGATGCAAGGATTCCTCAATATTCACAAATCAATCAATGTCATACACCACATTAACAAATTGAAGGAAAAAACCCCATATGATTATCTCAATATATTCAGAGAAAGCCTTTAACAAAACTCAACATCCATTTATGATAAAAACCCTCCAGAAAGAAGGCATAGAAGGAATATACCTCAACATAATAAAAGCGATATATGATAAACTCACAGCAAACATTATCCTCAATGGAAAAAATTGATATCATTTCCCATAAAGTGAGGAACGGGACAAAGGCGCTCACTTTCGCCATTACTATTCAACATAGTTTCGGAAGTTTTAGCCACAACACTCAAAGAAAAGGAATCCAGATTGGAAAAGAAGTAAAATTCTCATGGTTTGCAGATGACATGATCCTCTACATAGAAAACCCTAAAGACACCATGAGAAAATTACTAGAGCTAACGAATGAATATTTGAAGGATGAAAAATGGCAAGATATAAAATTAATACACAGAAATCCCTTGCATTCCTATACACTAATAATGAGAAAACAGAAATTAAGGAAACAATTACATTCACCACTGTGATGAAATGAATAAAATACTTAAGAATAAATCTACCTAAAGAAACAAAAGACCTATACATGGAAAGCTATAAAACACTGATGAAAGAAATCAAAGATGACACAAATAGATGGGGAAATATACCATGTTCATGGATCGGAAGAATCAATATACTGAAAATGAGTATACTACTCAAAGCAATCTANAAAAATACACTAGAGAAAATCATTAGTAGTTTAGAGGATTCAGAAGAATGGATCAGAGATCTGGAAGACAGGGTAGTGGAAACTTCCCAAACAGCAGAGGAAAAAGAAAAAAGAATTTATAAAATGAGGATAAGTTAACAGACATCTAGGACAAGATCAGTACCATTTTCATTATGGGGATCTGAAATATAGAGAGACAGAGACTTATTTGAAGAAATAATAGCTAACCTTTTCTAACCTGGAGAAGGAAAGAGACATTCAGGTCTCAAAATCAGACAGTCCCCAAAAGAGATGAACCTGAAGAGGTCTATACCCGGACACATTATTGTTTAATGGAAAAAAAAAAATTAATAACGTTGTTGTTCCAAAGTAAATGGCAATGGGATCATACTTAGCGATAATTACCTTAAATGTAAATGGGTTGAATGCCCCAACCAAAAGACAAAGATTGGCTGAATGGATACAAAAACAAGACTCCTATATATGCTATCTAAAAGGGACCCACCTGAAAACAAGGAACACATACAGACTGAAAGTGAAGGGGTGGAAAAAGATATTTAGTACAAATGGAGATCTAAAGAAAGCAAGAGAAGCAATACTCATATCAGATAAAATAGATTTTTAAATAAAGGCTGTGAAAAGAGACAAAGAAAGACACTACCAAATGATGCGAAAGCTGAAACTGCAGTACTTTGGCCACTTCCTGAAGAGTTGACTCATTGGAAAAGACTTTGATACTGGGGCAGATTGGGGGCAGGAGGAGAAGGGGACAACAGAGGATGAAATGGCTGGATGGCATCACTGACAGAATGGACGTGAATCTGAGTGAACTCCGGGAGTTGGTGATGGACAGGGAGGCCTGACGTGCTGTGATTCATGGAGTCACTAAGAGTCAGATACGACTGAGAAACTGAGCTGAACTGAATGATCAAAGGATCAATCCAAAAAGAAGATATAACAATTATAAATATATATGCACCCAACTGGACTTTCCTGGTAGTCCAGTGGCTAAGACTCCAGGCTCCCAATTCAGGGGCCCCAAATTCAATCCCTACTCAGGGAACTAGATCCCACATGCTGCAACTAAGACCTGGTGCAGTCAAATGAATAAATAAATAAATATTAAAAAATAAATATATATGCACCAAACATAGGAGCAGCTCAATACATAAGGCAAATGACAACAAGTATGAAAGGAGAAATGAATAATAACACAATAATAGTGGGAGATTTTAATACCTCACTCACACATATGGACATGTCATCCAAACAGGAAGTTAGCAAGGAAACACAAACTTTAAGTGATACAATGGACCAGTTAGACTTAATTGATATCTATAGGACATTTCACCCCCAAACAGTGCAGTTCACCTTTTTCAAGTGCACAAGGGCCATTCTCCAGGATACACCACATCCTGGGCCACAAATCTAGCTTTGGTAAATTAAAAAAAAAAAATGAAATTCTTTCAGAGATCTTTTCTGATCACAGTGTGGTAAGATTAGATGTCAACTACAAGAAAAAGAAACTATTAAAAATACAACATACGGAGGTTAAGTCACATGATTCTTAATAACTAACAAAACAAGGGAAGAAATCAAAAAAGAAATAAAAATATGCATAGAAACAAATGAAAATGAAAACACAACAACTGAAGACATATGGAAATCAGTGAAAAGAGTGCTAAGTGGAAGGTTCGTAGCTTTACAAGCTTACCTCAAGAAACAAGAGAAAAATAAATAACCTAAATTCACACTTAAAGCAACTAGAAAAAGAAGAACCCCAGGTTTAGTATAAGGAAGGAAATCATAAAAATTAGGGCAGAAATAAATGAAGAAGAAATAAAGGAGACTATAGCAAAAATTAAAAAACACTAAAAGCTGGTTCTTTAAGAAGATAAATAAAATAGACAAACCATTAGCCAGACTCATCAAGAAAAACAGGGAGAAGAATCAAATCAATAAAATTAGAAATGAAAATGGAGAAATCAGAGCAGGCAACACAGAAATACAAAGGATCATAAGAGACTATTATCAGCAACTATATGCCAATAAAATGGACAACTTGGAAGAAATGGATGAATTCTGAGAAAGGTGTAACATTCCAAAACTGAACCAGGAAGAAAGAGGAAATCTTAACACACCCATCACAAGCACGGAAATGGAAACTGGAATCAAAAATTTCCCAACAAACAAAAGCCCAGGACCAGACGGCTTCATAGGTGAATTTATCAAAAATTTAGAGATGAGCTAACACCTATCCTTCCCTGGTGGCTCAGAGGGTAAAGCATCTGCCTGCAATGTGGTAGACCCGTGTTCAATCCCTAGGTAGGTAAGATCCCTTGGAGAAGGAAATGGCAACCCACTCTAATACTCTTGCCTAGAAAACCCCACAGATGTAGAAGCCTGGTAGGCTACAGTCTACGGGGTCGCAAAGAGTTGGACACGACTGAACAACATCACTTTCACTTTTCTTTTTCAACACCTATCTTACTCAAACCCTTCCAGAAAAATACAGAGGAAGGTAAACTCCCAAACTCATTCTGTGAGGCCAACATCACCCTAATTCCAAAACCAGACAAAGATGCCACAGGAAAAGAACACTAAAGGCCAATATCACTGATGAACACACATGCAAAAATCCTTAACAAAATTCCAGCCAACAGAATCCAACAACATATTAAAAAGATCATACATCATGACCAAGCGGGCTTTATTTCAAGGATGCAAGGATTCCTCAATATTCACAAATCAATCAATGTCATACACCACATTAACAAATTGAAGGAAAAAACCCCATATGATTATCTCAATATATTCAGAGAAAGCCTTTAACAAAACTCAACATCCATTTATGATAAAAACCCTCCAGAAAGAAGGCATAGAAGGAATATACCTCAACATAATAAAAGCGATATATGATAAACTCACAGCAAACATTATCCTCAATGGAAAAAATTGATATCATTTCCCATAAAGTGAGGAACGGGACAAAGGCGCTCACTTTCGCCATTACTATTCAACATAGTTTCGGAAGTTTTAGCCACAACACTCAAAGAAAAGGAATCCAGATTGGAAAAGAAGTAAAATTCTCATGGTTTGCAGATGACATGATCCTCTACATAGAAAACCCTAAAGACACCATGAGAAAATTACTAGAGCTAACGAATGAATATTTGAAGGATGAAAAATGGCAAGATATAAAATTAATACACAGAAATCCCTTGCATTCCTATACACTAATAATGAGAAAACAGAAATTAAGGAAACAATTACATTCACCACTGTGATGAAATGAATAAAATACTTAAGAATAAATCTACCTAAAGAAACAAAAGACCTATACATGGAAAGCTATAAAACACTGATGAAAGAAATCAAAGATGACACAAATAGATGGGGAAATATACCATGTTCATGGATCGGAAGAATCAATATACTGAAAATGAGTATACTACTCAAAGCAATCTAGAGACTCAGTGCAATCCCTATAAAGCTCCAACAACATTTTTTTTAAACAGAATTAGAACAAATAATTTCACAATTTGTATGGAAGTCCAAAAAAACCTCAAATAGCCAAAGCAATCTTGTGAAATAAAAATGTAAGTGGAGGAAACAACCTGCCTGACTTCAGACTATACTATAAAGCTAGAGTCTTCAAGATAGTATTGTACTGGTACAAAGCCAGAAATATGGATCAATGGAACAAAATAAAAAGCCCAGAGATAAATCTATGTACCTGTGGACAACTTATCTTTGACAAAGGAGGCAAAAATATACAATGGAGTAAATGCAATCTTTTTAACAAATGGTGCTGGGAAAAGTGGTCAACCAACCGTAAAAGAAGGAAACTAAAACACTTTCCAACACCATACACAAAAGTAAACTCAAAATGGATTTAAGATCTAAACATAAGATCAGAAACTATAACTCCTCGAGGAAAACAGGCAAAACACTCTTTGACATAAATCACAGCAAGATCCTCTATGACCCACCTCACAGAGTAATGGAAATAAAAGCAAAAATAAACAAATGAGACCTAATTAAACGTAAAAGCTTTTGCACAACGAAGAAAACTCTAAGTAAGGTGAAAAGACTGCCTTCAGACTGCGAGAAAATAATAGCAAATGAAGCAACTGACAAAGAACTAATCTCAAAATCATGTAAACAACACATGCAGCTCAATACCAGAAAAACAAACGACCCAATCCAAAAACAGGCCAAAGCACTAAACAGAATTTTCTCCAAAGAAGACATACAGATGACAAACACATGAAAAAACACGTGAAAAAATGCTCAACATCACTCATTGTCAGAGAAATACAAATCAAAACCACAGTGAGGTACCATCTCATGCCAGTCAGAATGGCTGCCATCTAAAAGTCTAATGCAGGAAAAGGTGTGTGGGAATGCAAACTACTACAACCACTATTGGTAACAGTGTGGAGGTTCCTTAAAAAAAAAACTGAAAACAGATCTACCATATGACACAGCAATCTCACTGCTGGGCATACCCGTTGAAGAAAACAGAATTGAAAGAGACACACGTACATCAATATTCATTGCAGGACTTGTTTACAATAGCTAAGACATGGAACCAACCTAGATGTCCATCAGCAGATGAATGGATAAGAAAGTTGTGGTACATATGTACAACAGAATTACTCAGCTATTAAAAAGATTGCACTGAAATCAGTTCTAATGAGGTGTATGAAACTGGAGCCTATTATACAGAGTGATATAAGTCAGAAAGAAAAATACCAATACGGTATATTAATGCATATATATGGAATTTAGAAAGATGGTCACGATGACCCTATACGCGAGACAGCAAAAGAGACACAGATATAAAGAACAGACTTTTAGACTCTTTGGGGGAAGATGAGGAGGGGATGATTTGAGAAAATAGCATTGAAACATGTATATTACCATGTGTGAAACAGATCACCAGTCCAAGTTCAATGCATGAAACAGGTCACTCAAAGTTGGTGCACTGGGACAACCCAGAGGGGTTGGATAGGGAAGGAGCTGGGAGGGAGTTTGGGATGTGGGTACACCTGTGGCTGATTCGTGTCAATGTAAGGCAAAAAATACCACCATATTGTAAAGTAATTAGCCTCCAATTAAAATAAATAAATTTTTTAAAAATAAAATAAAAAATTGAAGTTGTTGTTCAGTTGCCAATTCATGTCCAACTCATTGCAACCCCATGGACTGCAACATGCCAAGCTTTCCTGTCTCTCACCATCTCCCAGAGTTTGCCCAAGTTCATGTTCATTGAAACAGTGATGCCACCCAACCATCTCATCCTTTGTCACCCTCTTCTCCTTCCAGAGAAAAGGCAGTAGTTACCTACAAGGAGACCCTAGCAAGTATCAACAGCTTCTGAAGAATAATTTTTAGGTCACAATGGACTGGTACAACATATACAAAGTAATGAAAGGAAAAAAACTTGCAGGCAAGACTACTGTATCCAGGAAAAACATGTTGCAGCCATAATGTGATGTCCCTTCACACATGTCATAATGGCTACCATGAAAAAGACAACATCAAGTGTTGTCAAAGATGTGGAGAAAAGGGACTCTTTGTGCACTGTTGGTGGGATTGTAAACTGGCAGAGTTGCTATGAAAAACAATGTGGAATTTCCTTTAAAAATTAGAAATAGAACTGTCATATGATCCAGCTATTCCATTACTGGGTACTTATTCATAGGAACTGAAAACACTAATCTAAAAAGATATATGCACTCCAATGTTCACTGCAGCATTACACACAATAATCAAGGTTTGGAAGCCACGTAAAGAGTCCGCTGATATATATGTAGATAAAGAAGGCGTTTTATGTATACACACTATATGAACTATGAACAAGCCATAAAATATAAAACATTTCCATTTGCAACAACGTGGATGTGTCTAGGGTGTATTTATTCTAAGAGATGTAGGTCAGATAGAAAAAGACAATGCCACATGATTTCACTTATTTGTGGAATCTAAAAATTAAACAAAATAAAAGGAAAATAGGCTCATACAGATACAGAAAATTAGTGAGTTGCAAGAAAGGAGGAGGGGGTTGGCAAAAAGGATACAGGGGATTTTGAGTACAAACTCCAGTTATGTAATAAGGAAGCCAAAGGGATGTAATATAGGCATACAGAATATGGTCAATAATATTGTAATAAATTTGTTAGGAACTATTGTTACTAGACGTATTGTTAGTCATTTTATAATGTATGTAAAAGTAAAATCATTTTGTAGCCCATTTGAAGCTAACATACTGTTATACATCCATCATTTCAATAAGAAATCCATTTAAAAAAGGATGAAGGGGCATATTGAACAAGTGGTAGTAGCATAGTGTTTATGGAGACAAATAGCTTGCAAGTTTCAAATATCTGTCAGTTTTAAAATTCTGTAAATTGTTCTGAGTATTCTTTTCTTTTTATTCTCATTTTAAAATCCAAAGTAATATTTGATTGTATTAACATTTTAAATTCAAAGATTATATTTGTACTTTAATCTTTGACCTCTGTACTTCATGTAGAAAAAATTGGATGTTCTCAACCACCTCAAATAGACCATGGAACTATTAACTCATCTAGCTCTGCAGAAGAAAGGAGAGAAATACATGAACAAAGGCTATATGCACATGGCACGAAGTTAAGTTATACTTGTGAAGAAGGCTTCGAGATTTCTGAAAATAATGTGATANTCAACCACCTCAAGTAGACCATGGAACTATTAACTCATCTAGCTCTGCAGAAGAATGGAGAGAAATACATGAACAAAGGCTATATGCACATGGCACGAAGTTAAGTTATACTTGTGAAGAAAGTTTCAAGATTTCTGAAAATAATGTGATAATATGCCACATGGGAAAGTGGAGCTCTCCACCTCAGTGTGTAGGTGAGGACACTAGGCAAACCAAAATCTATTTTCAGTACCATTCATTAAAACTAATCAATTGTCATCAAAGTCATGAGACTCGATCCATTAGATTTCTAAATATATCAAGTAACATCTATTTATAGATCATTTATGTATTAAAATAAAATCTATATTTTATACATTAAATCATTTGACATATAAAATTAATCATTTTGTTATTAATAATTTCATTTGTTCTATAGAGAATCACTTTTCAATCTGGCAATTATTTTGTATTAACACTGGATGTGCAATAAAACTAAACCTAACTATTTATATTAGTAAACTTATTTATATTCCTAGCTATTTAACTTTCAAAAAATTGTTCCATATCTTCCCTAAAATGTCCCTTTTAATTTCTTACAATATATAGTACGTTTCCTGAGATGATGTGTGGAGTCTCAATGTGTTTTTCTTTCATTACTCATGATTGGTTAGAGAAGCACTGATGGTTTCTTTCATATATTGGAAATTTTGGTTTCAAGTTCTTGCTCAAGTGGACACACAAGAATGGTAATTTTAGGAAAAATGTGTGCACTTTCCTCCCATGTCATGGAAGTTCCTGCATAGTATTTGTTATTTTCAAGTAAAACTGCCAAATATGTTGACCAGTACATCAAATTAAATTTCAAAATTAGCAAAACATGAAATCATTCTTTCATTTCTTCCCAGGACTTCCTTGTGGACTTCCACCTTATATTCAGAATGGTGTTGTATCTCACAAGAAAGACAGTTACCAATATGGAGAAGAAGTTACTTACGCCTGTGATGAAGGGTTTGGAATTGATGGACCTGCATCTATAAGATGTTTAGGAGGGGAATGGTCTCGTCCACAAGACTGCATAAGTATAGTGTTTTTCCTTTTATTCTAAAGCTGACAAATATCTTTTAATTCAAAGCATAAATGGCCCAAATATGAAATTAAGCATTAATTCTAGAATTTAACAAGGTATCCATAAAAAGTTCTGAATTCTGGCAGAGAATTAATAACCCTAGAAATAATAAAAGTTTGATTTATTGTTGTAGTTCAGTCATTCAGTCGTTTCTGACTCTTTGCGACACTATGGACTATAGCAAGCCTGGCATCCCTGTCCTTCACTGTCTCCTGGTATTTCCTTAAACTAATGTCCATTGAATTGGTGATGCCATTCAACCATCTCATTGTTGGCTCTCCCCTTCTCCTCCTGCCTTCAATCTTTCCCACCGTCAGGGTCTTTTCCAATAAGTTGGCTCTTCATATCAGGTGAACCAAGTATTGGAGCTTCAGCTTCAACATCAGTCCTTTGAATGAATATTCAGGGTCAATTTCTTTTAGGATGTACTGCTTTGATCTTGCAGTCCAAGGTGCTCTCAAGAGTCTTCTCCAGCACCATAGTTCGAAACTATCATTTCTTTGGAACTCAGCCTGACTCTCAAATCATACATGACTGTTGAGGTTTATCATAGCTTTTCTTCCAAGGAGCAAGCATCTTTTAATTTCATGCCTTCAGTGACCACCCACAGTGATTTTAGAGCCCAAGACAATGAAGTCTGTCACTGTTTCCATTCCCCCCCACTCTACTTGGCCATGAAGTGATGGGACCAGATGCCATGATCTCCGTTTTTTGAATGTAGAGTTTTAAGCCAGCTTTTTCAGTCTCTTCTTCCACCTTCACCAAGAGGCACTTTAGTTCATCTTTACTTTCTGCCATTAAGGTGATGTCATCTGAGGCATAGCTGAGATTATTGGTATTTCTCCTGGCAATCTTGATGCCAGCTGGAGCTTCATCCAGCCAGGCATTTTGCATGATGTACTCTGCATTTAAGTTAAATAAATGGGATGACAATATACACTTTGAACTACTCTTTTTCCAATTTTGAGCCAGTCAATTGTCCATGTACAGATCTAACTGATACTTCTTCACCTGCATAGTTTTCTCAGGAGGAAGGTAAGGTGGTCTGGTATTCCCATCTCTTCAAGAACTTTCTACAGTTTGTTGTAATCTACACAATCAAGTGATTTAGTGTAGTCAATGAAGCAGAAGTAAATGTTTTTCTGGAATTCTCCTGCTTTTTCTGTGATCCAGTGGAAGTTGGCAGTTTGATAACACTAAACTATCTCTTTCACATCATCTTGGGTGCAGTTTGAACATCTTCTGATCTCAGATTTCTGGTCTCTGTTCCTGTACTATGGCTGAACTCTGCTCTTATCACTACTCAATTTGCCATTAATTTGTCAATCATTTCTTTGTAATATTCAATTTTCTATGACATTTAACATAACTCAAGGTAACATATTTTGATAAAAACAAAAATAGAAACATTCATAATTTAGGTGGGCTGTCATGGGAGAAGAGAATTTAAATTTGAGAAATATGCAGGTCTACCTCTTAGAATGTCATCATTCCCAAGTTGTATTTTTGATAATATAGACATGGTCAATGTGACTAAATCAAGATTTCTAACATTTGTTGCAAGGTATAAGAGAAATGCTGTAGAATATTCATTGGCATGATATGTAATTATTTATTTTCTGGAATATAACCAGTGGTCACTATGAATCTTTAAAGATATACTAAACAAATGTATATTCTTTTTTCTTTCAGGCACAAATTGTGTTAACTTGCCCATCTTTGATGATGCTGTACTCATAGATCGAGAAAAGGATTTCTATAAGTCAGGAGAACAAGTGGCTTTTAAGTGTCTACCATATTATCAGTTGGATGGATCTAATACTATACAGTGTATTAAGAGCAAATGGATAGGAAGGCCAGCATGCAGAGGTACTTCGATAAAATTTTAAAATTTATATAAGTATCTGAAATAATGTAGTGTGGAAAATTGCCTCCACTGTCATTAAATGGACATAGATTACTCTTAGGCCAGGTCAAAACCAGTTTGTGCCTGAACATAAAAAGGGATGGACTTGTGTTCCCAGTGTTTGGTGTTGCAGCCCAATAGTTCTCAATGCACAGTCCTGGCAGAGCATTCTCAGCACACTCTGTAAACTGTTAGATATGCAAGCAGATTCACAGGCTCACTCAGACTTGTTGAATCNCCTTAAACTAATGTCCATTGAATTGGTGATGCCATTCAACCATCTCATCGTTGGCTCTCCCCTTCTCCTCCTGCCTTCAATCTTTCCCACCGTCAGGGTCTTTTCCAATAAGTTGGCTCTTCATATCAGGTGAACCAAGTATTGGAGCTTCAGCTTCAACATCAGTCCTTTGAATGAATATTCAGGGTCAATTTCTTTTAGGATGTACTGCTTTGATCTTGCAGTCCAAGGTGCTCTCAAGAGTCTTCTCCAGCACCATAGTTCGAAACTATCATTTCTTTGGAACTCAGCCTGACTCTCAAATCATACATGACTGTTGAGGTTTATCATAGCTTTTCTTCCAAGGAGCAAGCATCTTTTAATTTCATGCCTTCAGTGACCACCCACAGTGATTTTAGAGCCCAAGACAATGAAGTCTGTCACTGTTTCCATTCCCCCCCACTCTATTTGGCCATGAAGTGATGGGACCAGATACCATGATCTCCGTTTTTTGAATGTAGAGTTTTAAGCCAGCTTTTTCAGTCTCTTCTTCCACCTTCACCAAGAGGCACTTTAGTTCATCTTTACTTTCTGCCATTAAGGTGATGTCATCTGAGGCATAGCTGAGATTATTGGTATTTCTCCTGGCAATCTTGATGCCAGCTGGAGCTTCATCCAGCCAGGCATTTTGCATGATGTACTCTGCATTTAAGTTAAATAAATGGGATGACAATATACACTTTGAACTACTCTTTTTCCAATTTTGAGCCAGTCAATTGTCCATGTACAGATCTAACTGATACTTCTTCACCTGCATAGTTTTCTCAGGAGGAAGGTAAGGTGGTCTGGTATTCCCATCTCTTCAAGAACTTTCTACAGTTTGTTGTAATCTACACAATCAAGTGATTTAGTGTAGTCAATGAAGCAGAAGTAAATGTTTTTCTGGAATTCTCCTGCTTTTTCTGTGATCCAGTGGAAGTTGGCAGTTTGATAACACTAAACTATCTCTTTCACATCATCTTGGGTGCAGTTTGAACATCTTCTGATCTCAGATTTCTGGTCTCTGTTCCTGTACTATGGCTGAACTCTGCTCTTATCACTACTCAATTTGCCATTAATTTGTCAATCATTTCTTTGTAATATTCAATTTTCTATGACATTTAACATAACTCAAGGTAACATATTTTGATAAAAACAAAAATAGAAACATTCATAATTTAGGTGGGCTGTCATGGGAGAAGAGAATTTAAATTTGAGAAATATGCAGGTCTACCTCTTAGAATGTCATCATTCCCAAGTTGTATTTTTGATAATATAGACATGGTCAATGTGACTAAATCAAGATTTCTAACATTTGTTGCAAGGTATAAGAGAAATGCTGTAGAATATTCATTGGCTTGATATGTAATTATTTATTTTCTGGAATATAACCAGTGGTCACTATGAATCTTTAAAGATATACTAAACAAATGTATATTCTTTTTTCTTTCAGGCACAAATTGTGTTAACTTGCCCATCTTTGATGATGCTGTACTCATAGATCGAGAGAAGGATTTCTATAAGTCAGGAGAACAAGTGGCTTTTAAGTGTCTACCATATTATCAGTTGGATGGATCTAATACTATACAGTGTATTAAGAGCAAATGGATAGGAAGGCCAGCATGCAGAGGTACTTCGGTAAAATTTAAAATTTATATAAGTATCTGAAATAATGTAGTGTGGAAAATTGCCTCCACTGTCATTAAATGGACATAGATTACTCTTAGGCCAGGTCAAAACCAGTTTGTGCCTGAACATAAAAAAGGATGGACTTGTGTTCCCAGTGTTTGGTGTTGCAGCCCAATAGTTCTCAATGCACAGTCCTGGCAGAGCATTCTCAGCACACTCTGTAAACTGTTAGATATGCAAGCAGATTCACAGGCTCACTCAGACTTGTTGAATCTAAACCTCTGGGGCTACAACTCTGACAATGTCTTGATGATTCCCAAGGAATTCTGTGTATATTTCAGTTTAAGACCCATGGCTACAGCCTCTAGTAGTTACAGCTTCTTCATCCCCTGAATCACACTGAGGAATGCACATCATTAACTGTGGTGTCCTTAACATTTGCCCCAAAATATCATTAAAGTACAGATTTGTAAATTTACATTTTATTTTTGTATTATTTTTCCAGATTTTCTGTTCAAATCTTTAATTAACCTTCTTCTCCTTGCAACTATAGTATTCTTCAGAGTGTGTTAATTCTTGATCAAGTCTCTAAAGAAGAACCTACTGTGTTTATTTTCTGAAAGGCCCTAAAGTTATATCTCATAAACAGGATGAATGTAAATCAAATCTTGATGTAAAATGATATTTTATTATGTTTTGCTTATGGCTTATAAATATATTTTGAATTTATAAACTTCATAATTTTTATTTTACTAACTTCAAAAAGAGATTTCCAGGAAAACTCTTTTTTTTCAGTGCCCTAAAAATTGTGTATCACTTTTCTAGTGAAGTACAGTGGAGAGAGTTAAGACACAGAAGTTTAATTAATGCTGAAAAATATTGCTTTATTTTCTTTCCCTTAACCTTACATATAAACTGATGGCAATTAGCAGTCTTTGTTGAATCGAAACAACCATGGAATATATTTGACATTCTAATTCCTCCTTGCTGTTCATGATAATCATTATATTAGAGATACTTTTTTACCTTTCTATTCAGATGTTTCCTGTGTGAATCCACCTCAAGTGGAAAATGCTATTATACATAATCAGAAGTCTAGATATCAAAGTGGTGAGAAAGCTCGCTACGAATGCATTGGGAATTATGACATTTTTGGGGAGATAG
>SJYW01010646.1:9458-19760 GCA_006410735.1 Raphicerus campestris | reverse complement strand
TTCTTGCCTGGAGAATCCCATGGACAGAGGAGCCTGGTGGGCTACACTCCACGGGGTCACAAAGAGTCAGACACGACTGTAGCGACTTAGCATACACATGCAGAGGTTTTAATACATATGAATACTTGGGCAATGATGATAATTACATAAAATATTTCATATAGTTATTAGATTTTCACATATAGATAAGTGTTTTGCACATACTAAACAGATAAGTTTATTAACTGTTATGGTATAAGGAATATTTATTATTCATTAAGTGGGAGTGGATCATCATTAAAGTCTTTATCTTTGTCATTTCCACGCTGAATAAGATGAGGAGATGCAGGAAGAGAAAGGATTGATCTTTTGGTCTCAGGGATGGCAGAGGAGGAAAAGGGGGAAGAGGTGAAAAGGGGTATAGGAGTTAGGCACAAACTTATCGTAACTTTATGGGAATACATTTTAACTTCTGACTTTCTTGCTTTCTCTTTTTTCTAAAAATGTTTCTATACAATGCCAATCTTTCCACCATTTATTCTAATTTCAGTGCCATATCATACAATAGAGTCCATGTCATTAAAAAAGAAAAGTCAAAAACAATCTTAAGTAATTGGAACCCTNCTTTCTCTTTTTTCTAAAAATGTTTCTATACAATGCCAATCTTTCCACCATTTATTCTAATTTCAGTGCCATATCATACAATAGAGTCCATGTCATTAAAAAAGAAAAGTCAAAAACAATCTTAAGTAATTGGAACCCTTCTGCCAGATTATGTAATAATAAGTTTTCTGACACTTCTAAGGTGTCTTCCTCATCAGTTGGCATTTGTCCAGAAGCACACATCTTCATTAAGCTGTCTTCTGTTAATGTCTCCAGTGTAGTATTTCTTAGCTCTTGAATTTCTCCAAGATCCATATCTTGATATTCACTCTCACCTTTTGCCACATACACCATATTTTTCATNCTTCTGCCAGATTATGTAATAATAAGTTTTCTGACACTTCTAAGGTGTCTTCCTCATCAGTTGGCATTTGTCCAGAAGCACTCATCTTCATTAAGCTGTCTTCTGTTAATGTCTCTAGTGTAGTATTTCTTAGCTCTTGAATTTCTCCAAGATGCATATCTTGATATTCACTCTCACCTTTTGCCACATACACCATATTTTTCATGATTTTTATTGACTAAATCTATTGTAAATTTTGTGAAGGCATGAACAATATCTGGGCACAGTTTTATCCAGCAGGAACTAACTGTTTCAGGCTTGATGACTTTCACTGCCTTTTCTATAACAATGATGGCATCCTTGATGGCATAATCCTTCCAGACTTTGATGATGTTGTCTGTCAGAGTTCTCTTCCATGGTGTTGATAATTCTTTCCATCAAGTACCAACTATCATGAGCCTTAAAGATCCTTATGATTTCCTGCGAGGGGCAAACTTAGAGGCATACGTGCGGGCAAGTAGATCACTTTGACACTTTTGGTGTTGAAACTATGGAGTTCTGTGTGGTCAGGGACATCATCCAATATTAAAAGAATTTTTAAAGTCGGTTTCCTGCTGTCATAGTACTTCCTGACTTTAAGGACAAAGCACTGATAGAACTAATTGAGAAAAAGAGTTCTTATTGTCCAGGTCTTCTTGTTGTACATCCAAAAGACTGGCAGCTGGTATTTATCTTTTTCCTTCCAGGCTCAGGCGTTAGCATTCTTATAAGTAAGGGCAGTTCTGATCATACTCAACTGCATTTACACAGAACAGTAGAATTAGCTTATCCCTTCCTGGCTTAAATCCTTGTACTTGCTTCTCTTCCTTACTAATAAATGTCCTTTGTGTACTTTTTTCGCCCAGAATAGGATATTTTGTTTGCATCTAAAAGCTGTTCAGGCAGATATCATTTTTCCTCAGTTATTTTCTTAATGGCATTGGGGAACTCACCAGCTGCTTCTTGGTCTGCAGAAGCAGCTTCTTCTGTTATCTTGACTTTTTTTTTTAAGTCAAACCACTTGAAATTTATCGAACAATTCTCTGCTGGCATTAAATTCTACAGCTTTAGATCTTTCACCTTCTTTTTGCTTTAAGATGTCATATGATGACTTTACTTTTTCTCAAATCTTATTAAAGCCTATAGGTGTGATTTCCTTACAACAATCCTGTATCCACATAAAAGATGCATTTCCAACATGAGACAAAAAATGTACATTTGCACAGAAGTGCAAAGTTTTTGCCCCTGTTGACGTAACTGCAGCAACAGCTTCACAAATTTCTTCTTTTTTTTCTTAACAGTTTGCCCTTTTGTTGAAATCAAATGGAATGGTGGTCAAGAGCAGCTGTAGATTTCAACCTATATAATAAGCAATTCAACTTTTCTTATGTCTTAACTTTCTCTGCTACCTGGGAGCACTTCCAATATCACTAGTGTCATGTCCTATGAGTTTCACAGCAGTGTGGCTCAAGGTTGACAGTATTGCACTAAATGTGATGAAAATATACACGAGAAATGAGAGAGATTGCTTTTTTATGGTTGATACACAATTTACTCGGTAGACAAACTGCTAACGAGGTGATGATTAGTGTAGTCACAGGCATTTTAAGCAGACACTTGCAGCACTTGGTCTCAACAGGTTAGAAACGGGAGGTGGCTATAAAATTATTGCAGTAGTATAGTATGTGAAGAAGGGCATGGCAACCCACTCCACTATTCTCCATGGCTGCCTGGAGAATCCCAATGATGAAGAAGTCTGATGGGTTATGGTTCATATGGCTGCACAGAGTCAGATATGACTGAATCGACTTAGCATCCCATGCACATACAGTGTGTACTACAGATAAGTTTATGCAATTACAATCTAATACTACATTTTTACATTTGCTTATGTTACTCTTGACTATGTATGAAACGTTTGGTCTGTAGGTGTTTAGATGCTCAAATTTTGATAAATTCTAACTTTTTATAATAAATTTATATCTGTGTGATCGTAGCAAATTACAAAATAGACTACAATCAACATATTGTATCTATTCATGGCACACCTAAATTTTCTTATTTTGATATTTCTAGTTTGTGTGGTTCATCTGCAGGTTTTTTCAAATTGTCTCAAATCTCCAAATGCAATATATTTAGTGAGAAAGTTCACATATAGGTGGATTCACACAGTTCAAACCCATGTTCTTTGAGGGTCAAATATATTTAGAGAGCTCTTGGACATGAGGTCTGAACTGATATTCCTATGTATTGAATTAAAGCATTTTGTCATGCTCTCCTGTCCTCCCATAGATACAGTGGAGGTTTGCAGAGGTCAGGTGATGAAGAGAATTCTGGATAAACTCTGTAGTAGGAATAGTAGGTCTACTGACCAATCAGGAGGTCATTTTCCTGGTGCCCAAGTCTATAATTTGGATCAATAATCTGGCAGTTGGTATAAGTTTGGCATGTGTGATAAGAGGTATCATAGCAAGGAAGTACTAGAAGAAGCCTCTGCAGTTACTCCCCTCACTCCACAACTGCACTTTGGAAAAGACAGTGAATCAAAAATAAAATCATATCTGAGAGACAATGACAGTAATTGGCGCCACATATAGAAATTTAAAGAATGCAAACATGGAGGCCAATCATATCTCCTTTTAATTTGCCTATATGGTTGCTGCAAGAACTGGACAAAAGCTGGAGAATGAATGTAGATGACAGCAAGCTTAACCAAATATCAGTGCTGACTTTGACTGTGTTGTCGGATGTGGTTATTTTGCTAGAACAGTTTCATAAGGTCTGTGATAACATGATATGTTGCCAATGATTTGATGAATGATTTTTTTTTCTGTTTTGACCAGAAAAGAGGATCAGATAGTTTGCATTCACATGAAAATGGTAATATTTATTTGAATCTTTACCCATGGTTCTGTCAGTTTGTTGGGTTTCCCCGGTGGCTCAGTGGTAAAGAATCTGCCTGCCATTGCAGGTGACACAGTTTCAATCCCTGAGTAGGGAAGATCTGCTGGAGTAAGAAATGGCAACCCATTCCAGTATTCTTGCCTGGGAAATTCCATGGACAGAGGAGTTTGAAAGGCTACAGTTCATGGGGTCACAAAAGAGTAAGGCATGNGCCCCTGTTGACGTAACTGCAGCAACAGCTTCACAAATTTCTTCTTTTTTTTCTTAACAGTTTGCCCTTTTGTTGAAATCAAATGGAATGGTGGACAAGAGCAGCTGTAGATTTCAACCTATATAATAAGCAATTCAACTTTTCTTATGTCTTAACTTTCTCTGCTACCTGGGAGCACTTCCAATATCACTAGTGTCATGTCCTATGAGTTCCACAGCAGTGTGGCTCAAGGTTGACAGTATTGCACTAAATGTGATGAAAATATACACGAGAAATGAGAGAGATTGCTTTTTTACTGTTGATACACAATTTACTCGGTAGACAAACTGCTAACGAGGTGATGATTAGTGTAGTCACAGGCATTTTAAGCAGACACTTGCAGCACTTGGTCTCACCAGGTTAGAAATGGGAGGTGGCTATAAAATTATTGCAGTAGTATAGTATGTGAAGAAGGGCATGGCAACCCACTCCACTATTCTCCATGGCTGCCTGGAGAATCCCAATGATGAAGAAGTCTGATGGGTTATGGTTCATATGGCTGCACAGAGTCAGATATGACTGAATCGACTTAGCATCCCATGCACATACAGTGTGTACTACAGATAAGTTTATGCAATTACAATCTAATACTACATTTTTACATTTGCTTATGTTACTCTTGACTATGTATGAAACGTTTGGTCTGTAGATGTTTAGATGCTCAAATTTTGATAAATTCTAACTTTTTATAATAAACTTATATCTGTGTGATCGTAGCAAATTACAAAATAGACTACAATCAACATATTGTATCTATTCATGGCACACCTAAATTTTCTTAATTATTTTGATATTTCTAGTTTGTGTGGTTCATCTGCAGGTTTTTTCAAATTGTCTCAAATCTCCAAATGCAATATATTTACTGAGAAAGTCCACATATAGGTGGATTCACACAGTTCAAACCCATGTTCTTTGAGGGTCAAATATATTTAGAGAGCTCTTGGACATGAGGTCTGAACTGATATTCCTATGTATTGAATTAAAGCATTTTGTCATGCTCTCCTGTCCTCCCATAGATACAGTGGAGGTTTGCAGAGGTCAGGTGATGAAGAGAATTCTGGATAAACTCTGTAGTAGGAATAGTAGGTCTACTGACCAATCAGGAGGTCATTTTCCTGGTGCCCAAGTCTATAATTTGGATCAACAATCTGGCAGTTGGTATAAGTTTGGCATGTGTGATAAGAGGTATCATAGCAAGGAAGTACTAGAAGAAGCCTCTGCAGTTACTCCCCTCACTCCACAACTGCACTTTGGAAAAGACAGTGAATCAAAAATAAAATCATATCTGAGAGACAATGACAGTAATTGGCGCCACATATAGAAATTTAAAGAATGCAAACATGGAGGCCAATCATATCTCCTTTTAATTTGCCTATATGGTTGCTGCAAGAACTGGACAAAAGCTGGAGAATGAATGTAGATGACAGCAAGCTTAACCAAATATCAGTGCTGACTTTGACTGTGTTGTCGGATGTGGTTATTTTGCTAGAACAGTTTCATAAGGTCTGTGATAACATGATATGTTGCCAATGATTTGATGAATGATTTTTTTTTCTGTTTTGACCAGAAAAGAGGATCAGATAGTTTGCATTCACATGAAAATGGTAATATTTATTTGAATCTTTACCCATGGTTCTGTCAGTTTGTTGGGTTTCCCCGGTGGCTCAGTGGTAAAGAATCTGCCTGCCATTGCAGGTGACACAGTTTCAATCCCTGAGTAGGGAAGATCTGCTGGAGTAAGAAATGGCAACCCATTCCAGTATTCTTGCCTGGGAAATTCCATGGACAGAGGAGTTTGAAAGGCTACAGTTCATGGGGTCACAAAAGAGTAAGGCATGACTTATTCAAAACAAACAACAGCAACTATTAGCTTGTCACTCTTATAATCCAAAGCTTCTGGACCATCTGGACATCCACAGACACATTGATCCGTTGCACTGATGACATCATGCTCTTTGGATAGAATGAACAAAACCTGGCTAGTACATTAGAGGTCTCAATAAGATATATGTATTCCAGAAGGAAATTGACACTTGATTAAAGAGTCCAAGGATCAGGGGTGTGATAGGATATCTGTCCCAAAGTGAAACACAAATAATTGTAAAGGATTTGATTTAGTTCATACCTGAATGGTCTAGTGGTTTTCCCTACTTTCTTCAATTTAAGCCTGAATCTGGCATTAAGGAGTTCATGATCTGAGCCACAGTCAGCTCCTGGTCTTGTTTTGGCTGACTGTATACAGCTTTTCCATCTTTGGCTGCAAAGAAGAATATAATCAATTTGATTTCAATGTTGGCCATCTGGTGATGTCCATGTGTAGAGTCCACTTTTCTGTTGTTGGAAGAGGGAGTTTGCTATGAACAGTGCGTTCTCTTGACAAAACTCTATCAGCCTTTGTCCTGCTTCATTCTCTACTCCAAGGCCAAATTTGCCTGTTACTCTATGTGTTTCTTGATTTCCTCCTTTTGCATTCCAGTCCCCTATAATGAAAAGGACAGCTTTTGGGGGGATTAGTTCTAGAAGATCTTGTAGGTCTTCATAGAATCATTCAACTTCAANGTGCATTCTCTTGACAAAACTCTATCAACCTTTGTCCTGTTTCATTCTCTACTCCAAGGCCAAATTTGCCTGTTACTCTATGTGTTTCTTGACTTCCTCCTTTTCCATTCCAGTCCCCTATAATGAAAAGGACAGCTTTTTGGGGGATTAGTTCTAGAAGATCTTGTAGGTCTTCATAGAATCATTCAACTTCAACTTCTTCAGCATTACTGGTTGGGGCATGGACTTGGATTACTGTGATATTGAATGGTTTGCCTTGGAAATGAACAGGGATCACTCTGTCGTTTTTGAGATTGCATCCAAGTACTGCATTTAGGATTCTCTTGTTGACTATGATGGCTACTCAATTTCTTCTAAAGGATTCTTGCCCACAGTAGTAGATATAATGGTTATCTGGGTTAAATTCACCCATTCCAGTCCACTTTAGATCACTGATTCCTAAAATGTCAATGTTCAGTCTTGCCATCTCCTGTTTGATGACTTTCAGTTTGCCTTGATTCATGGACCTACTTGCTTGATTCCAGGTTCCTATGCAATATTGCTCTTTACAGCATCAGACCTTGCTTCTATCACCAGTCACATCCACAACTGGGTGTTGTTTTTGCTTTGGCTCTGTCTCTATATCATTTCTGGAGTTATTTCTCCACTGATCCCCAGTAGCATATTAGGCACCTACTGACCTGGGGAGTTCATCTTTCAGTGTCCTATCTTTTTGCCTTTTCATACTGTTCATGGGTTTCTCAAGGTAAGAATACTGGAGCAGTTTGCCACTCCATTCTACAGTGGATCACATTTTGTCAGAACTCTTCACCATGAGCCGACCATCTTGGGTGGCCCTACATGGCATAGCTCAGAGTTTCATTGAATTAGAGAAGGCCATAGTCCATGTGATTAGATTGGTTAGTTTTCTGTGATAGTGGTCTCAGTCTGTCTGTCCTCTGATGCCTACTCTCAGTGCCTACTTTCTTACTGGGGTTTCTCTTAGCTTAGATATGGTATATCTCCTCTTAGCATCTCGCTCATGGCTCCAGCACTGGTAAAATTAGAATTGATAGACAGAGTGCCTGATGAACTATGGAAGGAAGTTCATGACACTGTATAGAGACAAGGATTAAGACCATCACCAAGAAAAAGAAATGCAAAAAAACAAAATGGCTGCCTGAGGTGGTCTTACAAATAGCTGTAAAAAGAAGAGAAGTGAAAAGCAAAGCAGAAAAAGAAAGAAATATCCATTTGAATGCAGAATCAAAACAATAACAAGGAGAGATAAGAAAGCCTTCCCCAGCGATCAATACAAAGAAATAGAGAAAAGCAATGGAATGGGAAAGACTAGAGATCTCTTCAAGAAAATTAGACATACCAAGGGAACATTTCATGCAAAGATGGGCTCGATAAAGGACAGAAATGGTATAGAACTAACAGAAGCAGAATATATTAAGAAGAGGTGGAAAGAATACACAGAAAAACTGTACAAAAAAGATCTTCATGACCCACATAATCACGATGGTGTGATCACTCACCTGGAGCTAGACTTCCTGGAATGTGAAGACAAGTGGGCCTTAGGAACAATTACTATGAACAAAGATAGTGGAGGTGATGGAATTCCAATGGAGCTATTTCAAATCCTGAAAGATGATGCTGTGAAAGTGCTACACTCAATATGCCAGCAAATTTGGAAGACTCAGCAGTGGCAACAGGACTGGAAAAGCTCAGTTTTCATTCCCGTCCCAAAGAAAGGCAATGCCAAAGAATGTTTAAACTACCACACAGTTGCGCTCATCTCACACACTAGTAAAGTAATGCTTAAAATTCTCCAAGCCAGGCTTCAACAATACATGAACCATAAACTTCCAGATGTTAAAGCTGGTTTTAGAAAAGGCAGAGGAACCAGAGATCAAATTGTCAATACACACTGGACCATCAAAAAAGCAAGAGAGTTCCAGAAAAATATCTATTTTTGCTTTATTGTCTATGCCAAATCCTTTGACTGTGTGGATCACAATAAACTGTGGAAAATTCTGAAAAGATGGGAATACCAGACCACTTGACCAGCCTCTTGAGAAATCTGCATGCAGGTCAGGAAGCAATAGTTAGAACTGGACATGGAACAACAGACTGGTTCCAAATAGGAAAAGGAGTACGTCAAGGCTGTATATTGTCACCCTGCTTATTTAACTTATATACAGAGTACATTATGAGAAATGCTGGGCTGGAAGAAGCACAAACTGGAATCAAGATTGCCGGGAGAAATATCAATAACCTCAGATATGCAGATGACACCACCCTTATGACAGAAAGTGAAGAAGAACTAAAGGGCCTCTTGATGAAAGTGAAAGAGGAGAGTGCAAAAAGTTGGCTGAAAGGTCAACATTCAGAAAACTACGATCATGGCATCCAGTCCCATCACTGCATGGCAAATAAATGAGGAAACAGTGAAAACAGTGGCTGACTTTATTTTCTTGGTCTCCCAAATCACTGCAGATGGTGACTGCAGCCATGAAATTAAAAAATGCTTACTCCTCAGAAGGAAAGTTATGACCAACTTAGATAGCAAATTAAAAAGCAGAGACATAACTTTGCCAACAAACGTGCATCTAGTCAAGGCTACATTTTCTCCTGTGGTCATGTATGGATGTGAGAGTTGGACTGTAAATCAATCTGAGCACCAAAGAAGTGATGATTTTGCACTGTGGTGTTGGAGAAGACTCTTGAGAGTCCCTTGGAGTTCAAGGAGATCCAACAAGTCCATCTTACAGGAAATCAGTCCTGAATGTTCATTGGAAGGACTGATGTTGACGCTGAAATTTCAATACTTTGGCCATCGATGCAAAGAACTGACTCCTTTGAAAAGCCCTCATGCTGGGAAAGGTTGAAGGAGGGAGGAGAAGGGGACAGCAGAGAATGAGATAGTTGGATGGCTTCACCAACTCAATGGACATGAGTTTGCATAAACTTTAGGAGTTGGTGATGGACAGGGAGGCCTGGTATGCTGCATCCCATGGGGTCACAAACAGTTGGACACAACTGAGCAACTGAACTCAACTGAAAAACACAAATTGTTCATTTGGTATTCCTGGTCATAAAGAAAGAATCACAGTGCTTGGTAGGCTTTTTATGTGTTATAAAAGGAACACATTCCATAGTTATAGCTATCAGTTCAGTTCAGTTTAGTTGCTCAGTCGTGTCCAACTCTTTGCGACCCCATGAACTGCAACACGCCAGGCCTCCCTGTCCATCACCATCTCCTGGAGTTCACTCAGACTCCCGTCCATCGAGTCAGTGATACCATCCAGCCATCTTATCCTCTGTCGCCCCCTTTTCCTCCTGCCCCGCAATCCCTCCCAGCATCAGAGTCTTTTCCAATGGGTCAACTCTTCACATGAGGTAGCCAAAGTTTTGGAGTTTCAGCTTTAGCATCATTCCTCCCAAAGAACACCCAGGGCTGATCTCCTTTAGAATGGACTGGTTGGATCTCCTTGCAGTCCAAGGGACTCTCAAGAGTCTTCTCCAACACCACAGTTCAAAAACATCAATTCTTCAATGCTTAACTTTCTTCACATTCCAACTCTCTCATCCATACATGACCGCTGGAAAAACCATAGCCTTGACTAGACGGATCTTTGTT
>SJYW01010644.1:64657-95046 GCA_006410735.1 Raphicerus campestris | reverse complement strand
GAAAGGTTTCCATCAGCCGTGAGGAGGGGCTGTGGGGATGTCGGGAGGTCAGCTGTGGGAAGAGGCTGCGGGCCGCGGGAGGAGCAGGGAGCAGGACTGAGCCGGCCGGCATGAGGACCGCCAGGACCGTCCTGGAATACAGGATGGTGGTGTGACAGGAGCTGGGAGGCGACTGCGGAACAGCCTGCGGAGCTGCTCCGGGCGAGATGGGTGCTGTCTCAGCTTGGGCCATGGAGCAAAACACCCCAGACCGGTGGTTTGAGGGCTTCCCCAGCGGCTTGGTGGATAAGAAATCCGTCTGCAGTGCAGGAGATCCAGGTTCAAGCCCTGGGTCAGGAAGATCCTCTGGAGAAGGGCATGGTAACCCACTCCAGGATTCTTGGAGAATTCCCATGGACAGAGGAGCCTGGTGGGCTACAGTCCATGGGGTCACAAAGAATCGAACACGACTGAAGCGACTGAGCATGGCTGCACGGGCTGTTTGAACAGTAGAAATTTATCTTCTTCTAGTCCTGGAGTCTGAAGTTTAAGATCGGGGTCCTGGCTGGTTCGGTTTCTGGTGAGGACCGTCTCCTTGGCTTGCAGATTGGCACCTTCTCACATCTCCCATCTTCGGGCTCTGAGAGGTGGTCTGGAGCCTCTGCTGTGGAGTAGCGCACCAGGCTGGTGACTCCAAGTTCAGAAGGGGCAACTGAGCAGCATCGCCTGCAACGGTGCGGGCGGGCTGCCTGTGGCGCGGCCTTCTGAACCCCAGCTCACACCTGCAGCCTGCAGCCCGCTGGCCTCTGGGGGTCCCAGGGTCCCAGCCACGCAGGGGAGGTTATGCCTAAACGCCTGAGCTGTTTCCTCCTGTTGCATTTTCGTGTCTTTGGGGGTGGGGTGAGCTGAGCCGTGTGAGTAACTGAGGCTCACACCCCTGGACGCCAGTCTGGAAGCATAAGCACCATGGAGACGCCCTAAGCCTGCAGCCCACCAGGAGGACAGGAAGCCTCCCTGGGCAGTACAGACAGAGGTGGTCATTGGTTGCCAGAGCTCTGCGTAATCACCCCTGAAGAGCAGGGGGAGGGGGGGAGATCTGGAGGCTGCTCTTGGGGACCACCCCACTGGATCCAGAGATGCAGGTCTCTCCAGGCTGCAGGGAGACCTGGGCATGGTGCCCTGGAGGTGCTTGGCTCAGGGTGGGTTTCTGCAACCTCAGCCCTGCCAGCAGGCCTGTGGGGTCAGCGTTCTCGTCTCATCCTGTTGTAGACACCAGTCCTCGAGAAACCAAGCACCACACTCGGAGAGTTGGAGTGCTCAGGCTTATTACGCCGGCGGGCCCCAAGGAGTTAACATGCCAGCTCTGAGCCCCGAACAAAGCGGTCACAGAGTTTTTATTACACAGACAGGCATGATGAAGCGGGTTTGCAGGTTTGCAGGGGCTGGGCGATTGCAAGGAGCAGGACAAGGGCGAATGAGATGCTCTCCAGTTCCTAGTATCGTGAGTCCCAGCCTTCTGAGGCCAGTGTGATGCAGCCTTGGCAAGGAGCTGGCTGAGTTGCCGAGGCCGAAGGAGCAGGACGTGATGTAAAATTTTAGCTTTCCCTCTTCAATACTTGGTGGATGGGAAAACCGACACTGCTCTTCCCTTGAATGTTTGTTCGTCCGTGCGAGCCCCCCCCAGAGCCCGGGAATCTGAGCGTGTGGGCCTGGCAGGTGGACACATGGCCCCAGCCTCAGCATGGTTGCAAGTCCGCACCAGGTGGGCCTGTCCTGGGCCCTCCTGCACACAGCTGGATGTGAACAGCTGGCCTCTCCCCACTGTCCTTAGCAAACTTCCCTCCAGCAGTCACATCGGAAAACATCCCCAGAATTGTGGAATGTCCTAGGGGGCACATTCACCCCAGGTCAAGAAGTCTCCTCCTGGGACCAGAGTAAGGCGTAAGGGTCAGGCAGCCCCCTATAACTTGGGGGGAAATCCCCAGGCTCCCCGGCCTGCACTGGGGAAGGACTTGGGTGGGGGTGGGCTTTGGGAAGAGAAGTGACTTCAGCTCTCGTCCACTGCCCTGCTCTGGGAACAGCTGGAGTGCGACCACCTTCCCACATTCGCCAGAGGAGATAAACAGGTAGCTGGCACGTTCAGGGCAGCCTTATCTGACAGAATTACCGGGTTCAGCCTGGAAAGACAACCTGGAAATAGCGACCTGATGAAAAGCTATGGGGCAGAGAACCACTGCCCAGCTGCCTGGCGTGTCCCGGTGTGGGCGAGGGGCTGCCACGGCCTCTTCTGCAAGGTGGGTGGGCTGATGGAGGCACGCCTCTCTGTGTCTGCTGTCTTCCTGAAGTCTTCCCGTTGTCTTCCCCGGGCATTGAAGGGACTCGGAGGGGCCGGAAGGGCTGTCAGGCTGACCCCCTGCCACAGTCTCATCGGGTGACTGGCAACAAAGATCAAAGGGCATTCGTGTATTCGGTTTTTTTTTCCCCCCTAACCCACAGTTTCCTCTTCTCTAGCTCAGTCCAGTAAGAGAAAAATGGAATATTGGGTATCATGTACTCCTTTTCAGCTTCCTTCTTGCAAACCACTTTTCTGCCTAAGAAAGAGGCAAGTGTTTGGGGCCTTGAAAGATCAGTACCTGTCTTGCTCCTGACACTGTGAGCCCTCGCAGGGTAAAGTGGTCCGGTCCCAGAGAGGGAACTGCCCAGGTGACCTCACGGAGAGGCGGGGCCAACGCTAGAAAGGGCCGCATCTGCTGCTACACCCAACCCGTCTGCATCATCAGGACCAGAGCAGCGGCGGCGCCAGGGCGGGCGGGGTTCCGGCCCCATGCAGGGAGTCATGGGGCCTCGTAGGGCCTCAGGGTCTCACGCGGAAGTGGGATAAATACAGTAATAGTGATGTTAACAGCTACTGTGGGACTGTTTTAAGAGTCAGTGTAATCGCGGCAAGCACTTAGCCCAGTGCCTGCTGGTCATCCGACCTGTGTCCCTTTGTGGGCCTACATTTACTCCTTTTTTCTTTGAGTAGGAACTAACCAGCTTTTTACATTTTTTCATAAATTCATCTGTTATTCTATGACTCATTTTTTTTCTGTTATCCTTACTGAGTCTTTTTCTACTTTGCTTTGGTGTATTTTATTCTTCTTACAACTTTCTAAGTGAGATGAGGGATTTATTTTAAAAAAAAGTACTTTCTTTTTACCGATATGAATATTCAAGTCTACGAATATGCTCTATTTATGGTCCATACATTCCATCTAGCATTTCCATTATTTCCCAGAAATTCTGCAACTTCACTTTGCATTTCCCTCTGACATAAACATTGATTAATAGGGATTTTTAAAATTTCTGGGTGAAGGCCTGTTTTGGTTTTGTGATTTTTGTCAACCTCTAGTTTTATTTCACTATAGTTAAAAACATTTTCTGCGTTATTTCTCCCTTTTGAAATTAATTAAAATTATACTGTGGTTTACAACTTTCCCAATTTTGTGAAGAATAAAACCTGGGACACCACGATAGGCTCTTTCCCTCCTCTTAAATTGTTTAAAATGTGTGTGACTGTTGAAGGCAAGATCACGACATCTCCCGGTGTGTTAACTCGAGCCGGGATACATATGACAATGGAAGCGTGCCGGGGGAGGGGAAAGGAAACCTGTGGTTGGGAGGCTTCTGCAATTAACTGGAGGTGATAAACATTACCTGAAAGCAGGTGTGAGATGTTAGATAATCGTAATGTAATCCCCGGAGCAACTGCTGATAGAATAACGCAAAAAGAGGTAAGAAGACATTAGAGCACTTAAAATGAAACCATAAAAAAAGTTCAGAGAACTCAAAGGAAGCAGGCAAAGGGGAGCACAGCCAGGAGAGACAAGCAAAAGCTTCCGCAAATCCCGTTTCTGCCTCTTTTCCTTGTGTCTTCAGCCCTGGCTGCTCTATGAAAGCTTTATAGTATCTAGGGTAAGAATATTCACAACTGCTATACCATTATTATAAATTATAAATTTATAATAAAGATAATTATAATTATCCTTATGGGCTCAAAGCACCTTTGCTTGACCTCACTGCACGCGTTTTGGCTGAAAAACTACCTTGTCCCATACTGAGACTGAGGCTGCAGCCTTTTGGGTGGAGGCGGGGTATGCCTTTGCCTAAAGACCTGGGTGCACTTTGGGTNATTTTGCTTTTTTGCATTTCTTTTCCATGGGGATGGTCTTGATCCCTGTCTCCTGTACAGTGTCACGAACCTCTGTCCATAGTTCATCAGGCACTCTATCTATCAGATCTAGGCCTTTAAATCTATTTCTCACTCCCACTGTATAATCATAAGGGATTTGATTTAGGTCATACCTGAATGGTCAAGTGGTTTTCCCTACTGTCTTCAATTACATTGGAGTATAGTTAATTTAAACTGTGTTCATTTCAGGTGTACAGCAAACTGAATCAGTTATACATATATACATATGCATTCTTTTTCAGATTATTTTCCCATACAGGTTATTACAAAAAATGAGTAGCGTTTCCTGTGCTATACGTTAAGCCCTTGTTAATTATCTGTTTTTTTAAAAGTTAAATTTACTTGTTTTTAAATTGAAGATAATTGCTTACAATATTGTGTCAGTTCTGCCCTACATCAACATGAATCAGCCTTAGGCCTGTGTATGTCCCCTCCCTTCTGAACCTCGTTCCCGCCTCTCCCACGCACTCTGGCTGTCACGGAGCCCGGGGCTGAGCTCCCAGTGTCATATGGCAACCTTCCACCAGCCTCTATTTTACACGTGGTGATGCATGTGTTCCCATGTTCTGCTTTCAATCCATCCTTTCCTCCCTTCCTGCAATGCGTCCACAAGTATGTCAAGTTTTCAGAAGGCAGATGAACCCAGAGCATATTATACGAGAGAAGTGAGTCAGAGAAAAACCAATATTGTGTGTTAGTGCCTGCATGGCATCCGGAAGGATGGTGCTGATGAGCCTGTTTGCAGAGCAGCAGTGGAGATGGGGACACAGAGGACAGGCTCACTGGCCATCTGCTTTACGCACATCACGCGTGCTAGGCTGCTCCAGTCGCGTGCAGCTCCCTGTGACCCTGTGGACAGTAGCCCACCAGGCTCCTCTCTCCATGGGATTCTCCAGCAAGAGCACCGGCTCAGGTGGCCATGGCCTCCTCCAGGGGGTCTTCCCGACCCAGGGATCAAACCCGCGTCACTTACGTCTGCGTGGCAGGTGGGCTATCTACCACTAGCACCACCTGAGAAGCCCGTCTTACAGATGGCAGTGTGTATATTCAGTCCCCAACTCCTGCTTCATCTCCCACCACTTCCCCCTCTGGTAACCACACGTTTGTTTTTTCAAATCTGTGAGTCTGAGTGTTTTGTAAGTAAGTTCACTTGTATCAGATGTTAGATTCACATTTAAGTGATAACATGATTTCCGTATTCTCTGTCTGACTTAGTTCGCTCAGTATGACACCCTCTCGGTCCATCCTTGTTGCTGTGAACAGCATAGTTCCATTCCTTTTTATGACTGAGTAGGATCCCACTGCACCTGTGTGCCACATCTTCCTTATCCACTCATCTGTCAATGGACATTTAGGTTGCTGGTTAAGTGCAACTAACCTATGGGGAATTTCAGGATTGGTGTGTCCCTGCAATTGCGATGAGGGCTGAGCTCTTTATGAACCAGTGGCTCCAACAGAGGTGTATTTCTCTGAGGAGTGGCTTCATGGGGAGCATCATGATTTAGGGACAAAGCTCAAAGGGCAGAATGTGGGATGCAATCACCCTAAAAGGAATAGGAATTTGAGGAGCTAGGAACTACATAATTTCAAAATGAATTAGCGTGCTCTTTGTAGCTGATTCAAGCCATTGAAAATAAGTGGAATAGTGTTGTATGAGGTTAAAAACTTGTTGCTATCATGATCGTAATGGTAACAATAATGAAATTACAATAACGTGCATTTCATATTTGTATATCATTTTTACTTTTCACTTCTTGTCACATTTGAAGGCAGAAATCTGTTTCCCTCCCCTGTCTCCTCTCCTCTCACCTACCATCACCTCCCGTCTCTTCCCTGAGTCAGGGTATATCCTGTGAGCATGACGAGATATCAAGGCGTGATCACATTACATTATAGGGCTAAAGGGAGGTGGTCTGTGTGGCCTAACCTAATGAGGTGAGCCCTTTAAAGCAGAATTTTCTTCCTCTGGTGTTAAGGAATTGGAAAGCAGGGAGGCACGCTCTTCCTGGCCTGGAAGAAAGCAACTGTCACATTCTGGGATGGACTACATGGCTGGGAATGGTGGGCAGTGTCTAATGGCTGGGAGAGACCCCTCCTAGATATCTACCAAGGAACGGGAGACATTGTTCCACAACCATAAAGAAATGACATGTATTCAACAGCCACATGGGACTGGAAGAGAATCTTGAGATCCAGGAAAGAAGAAAAGATGGCACCTTGATTTCAGCCTTGTGAGGCCCTGAGCAGAGACTTCAGTTAAGCTAGAACTGGACTTCTGACCTATAGGAGCCATGAGACAAAGAATGGGCATCGTTTTCAGATGATATGTTTGCGGTAATTGACTACGTAGCAATACACACTAGTATAAAATTTACTGAGTCATCTGGTTTTCATTGTAGCCTGTGAGATGGGATAATATAGGAATTATGGCAAAGCAGATCAGTATTACATTATTAAAGACAACACACACGTTCTTAATATGAGCCCAGTGCCAGTCCAGGACCTTCAGAACCATCACATTATGGACTTCTTATAACAATGCTAACAGGGAAGCACTTCTGTTAACCCCTTTCACAGATGGGAAAATGGAGGCAGAAAAGAAGTCAAGTGATCTCTCCAGGATCACACAGACAAGGAAACTAAAGCACACGTTATGGAGCACAGCGCGTTAGGGAAAGAGCAGTCCCAGCCCAAGTCTCTTGAGCTCTAATTGTGTGCTTTGGGTTCTGATGTCTTAACAGAGACCAGTCATATCTCACGTCTGGAAGGAGGTTCTAGGTAACTCAGAAAGAAAGCATTAACGTTCTGGACTATTGTGAATGATCTAACTTATGAAGACATTATACGTTTGTCAAGGAATAGAACTATTAAAAATACTCCCCCTGTTAACACTGAGAATTACGTTAGAGAATGAACGGCTGAAGCTAGCTGCTGAGCCTCTCACGAAGGTCGAGCACAGTCCCAGGGTGGTTTACACCAGAGTGAAAATGCCTTCACGTGAGGCACCGCCACGCCCGAGACACGGCCACCAGGATGGGCTGCAAGTTCAGGGCAGTGCTGGGAGCTGCCAGAGCCGCAGATGGACATTTCATCCTTCCTTTCTAACTTTCTAAACCCCTGGATTTGTGTGTTAGCAGAGCAGTTTAACAGCTTAGACCACCAGCTGCTGAAGTAAAGCAGAGATTTCAGCTTCATGGTTTTTATAAGAAAGCTCAGGCTGGGCATTTAGATTGCCTTCTTATGAGGGAGAAACCCAAAGAGTTGTTTACCAAGCCCTTCAGTGAGCTTCAGTTTCCAAAACACAGGCTAAGCTGAGTCAATAAGTTCATTATCAAACTGAAGGAAAAAATGTCATGTGTATTTACTAACCAGACACCAGGTTCTATCACAAATTTTATAGAAAGCCCACTGCCACCATCCACATACGTGGGGCACTCCCCTAAATGGAGGCATGAAGAGATGCCTGATGCCTTTGGTTGACTGATACAGCAAACGTTTTTAAAGCCGTATGCTTAATTATGTGGTTGACTAAAGAATAAAATAGACGTGCAGACTTCTGAATAGAAAATGTATTATCTTGGATGAGTCATTACAGAATGTCCACTTAGAAATCTTAAAAAATAATCTGCCACTCACTTCAATTTAATTGGATGAAATGAAGATATTATTTCAAATTTAAAAAGAAATCATGATAAGACTTTCATACACAGAAAGTGTTCATAGCAAAAGGGTGCAAATACATATTTGAAGTACTTGAATACTACTAAGTTGATTTATTTTCAGGGAAAAACCTAGATATATATTACATTCTTTCTAGGGCAATAGTATTATACAAGAGTGCAGGTTTCTTGAGTGAGTGATGAGTATTATTTTTATTTATTATTTTTAAACTCTTTAAAAATTTTTATTGAAGTATAGTTGATATACAACATATTATTTTTATTTTTTAAAAATTTATTTTATATTGGAGTACAGCTGATTTACAGGGTGGTGTTATGCAGGGATATAGAAAAGTGAGTCAATTATGCACATAAACGTGTCTAGTATTTTTAAATTATTGTCCCATTTAGGCTGTTACAGAACTATTTCTAGGTAGCTGATTATTTTTTAAGCCTACTTTTGTCATACACGTAAGAACAGACATAGTTCTGTTGTCCTGTGATTTGCAAGATATATTTTCACGTGTATTAGTCTGCGTGGTTCCCATGCCGGCTCTCTCTGGTGTCCTATCACTGACATTTTACCAATGACTTGGAAAACGTAAGAAAATTGTTTAAAGTCATGAGGATAGTAAGCAAGAGAGAAAGAGGACATCATTTGACAGGCAACTCCATTTTCTTTCCATTATCTTAACGATTCACCACACTCTCAAATCCTGAGGCTGAGGCACCAGTACTTGGCCACCTGATGTAAAGAGCCAGCTCATTGGAAAAGACCCTGATGCTGGGAGAGGANAGAAAATTGTTTACAGTCATGAGGATAGTAAGCAAGAGAGAAAGAGGACATCATTTGACAGGCAACACCATTTTCTTTCCATTATCTTAACGATTCACCACACTCTCAAATCCTGAGGCTGAGGCGCCAGTACTTGGCCACCTGATGTAAAGAGCCAGCTCATCGGAAAAGACCCTGATGCTGGGAGAGGAGAAGGCGGGAGGAGAAGGGGGTGGATGATGGGAAAGGAGAAGGGGGTGGCAGGGGGGAGATGGTTGGATGGCATCACTGACTCAATGGACATGAGTTTGAGCAAGCTCCAGAAGATGGTGAAGGACAGGGAAGCCTGGGCCGCTGCAGTCCCTGGGGTCACAGAGTCAGACACGTGAGCAACTCAACACCACCACCACTTTCAAATAAATTTTAGAGGCAATAACAAGAGCTCAGTGCGAGGAAATGTGTTTCGACTGTGGCCCTTAGATTCAGTTCAGCATTGGAAGCACCCAGGTAAAAGGATATTAAACCAGGTCACAGAACTGAATGCAGGGGAATGAAATGTCTTTGATTCTAGAAATACCAGGATTAAGCCCTTGTCCAGGGAGAATGGAGAGAACACTCTGTATTCTCTCCACTGATAAGCATGTGGTGGCAATGTAAATATTCCCTTAAATGGAAGAGCAAGAAGGGGAGTACAAGCTGTTTATGAAAGAGGGAAACACAGGATAAGGTTAAGTAACGATGGGCGAGAAAAAAGCCTTCCAGAACCGATGTCCCTTGTACAAGGACCAAGAACCGTGGGTGCAAAGTGGAGACTGGCCACCTGTGCTTCCCCCTGCAGTGTCTCACCCCCCAGAAAGTTCCACATATTCAGTGAGTTAAATCAGCGACTCATTCTGATGCTGCACTAAGAACGTGGTCTCCTCCAGACAATCCACAGCCTACCTAAATGGCAGTAAGGTTTTCATTCTGAGACATCTAAGAAAGCCTGTATATAAGGTTTTTCATTATATTGCAATATAATTTTTGCTGAAAACTTTCAACTGTATGTTGAAAAATATGTGAAAATCCTTTAATATACGAATCTTTATATTTAATTTTTCTTGCTAATTTCATTTATTAACAACATGCACACTATGCATAGATACACATAATATGCACAATTTGAATCAAGAAAATTATTCCCCAAATTGAAACAAATTGACTCATACAGGTTTGGCACCTAGAAGTGTTAATGCCTGATGTATATGTATAATCTCTTGGGACCCACATGCTTGAATCATGTGAAGTAAATAAGTAAATAGGGAATTACCGTACATACATGTGATTTACAGAATTTCCAAAAAAATGGATCATAANTGCACAGATACACATAATATGCACAATTTGAATCAAGAAAATTATTCCCCAAATTGAAACAAATTGACTCATACAGGTTTAGCACCTAGAAGTGTTAATGCCTGATGTATATGTATAATCTCTTGGGACCCACATGCTTGTATCATGTGAAGTAAATAAGTAAATAGGGAATTACCGTACATACATGTGATTTACAGAATTTCCAAAAAAATGGATCATAATCCACCCCGTCAAAGTGAGACAGAACATAATTGAATTCTCTGAGGATTTGGATGGCCCTGAATTATTTTGCAGGATAACCAGTTTACCTTGCTGTATTCAGGTTTTACATAAGCCTGATTGAAAATAAAGAGAAATAATAGAGAGATAACTGTCCTCATATTGTTAACACTCCAAAAACGAGTGTTCCATTTCTCCCTCTCACTAAATGGTTGTGTACGAGAATNTGCAGGATAACCAGTTTACCTTGCTGTATTCAGGTTTTACATAAGCCTGATTGAAAATAAAGAGAAATAATAGAGAGATAACTGTCCTCATATTGTTAACACTCCAAAAACGAGTGTTCCATTTCTCCCTCTCACTAAATGGTTGTGTATGAGAATTAAAAGGCAAGAAGATTAAACCTAGCTTTTCCAGTTAGAAAGTACCCCCAAAAAGGTTAAATTTGATATGGTATAAATTACTAGATTTCTTTTCTTTATTAGCATGCATGCCAGATGGGAAATCATTAAAAAATAATATTGGCTTAGTTGTTAAAAAGTGAATTAAATATAATGGTGTTCATGAGGGCATATGCACCAAATACAAATAATTAATATCTTCATTTAGCCATTTCTTTACAAGTTAATCAATGTAGTACAGCGTGGGTGGGGAGAGATTTAACTAAACCAGCTGCCGACAAGCATCCTAAAGATGCCCTGTCTTTATTTCATTGCTTGTGAGACACTCCTTCGAACACGGTAGGGTGTCAGAGCAAATTTGGGCTAGAAGGTGTGGGAAGAATGAATAACTGCAAGCCGATTAATGAAGACGCTTGAGGGACTAGTAATTCTAGAAATAGCTGTAACTGATCACCAGGATTAGTGGATGAGATTCTCATATGACTGGATCCTTGCTCATCTTGTTAGCCTTCNTATGCTTCTCCTTGTACAGGAGTAGGTGTTTCTGTTGATACTATGAATCAGATTGCTGAGTCATTGGGTAATTAAAGAGTTTCGTTCATGCTGGCAAAGGGTTTAACAAAGAGACGGTACCAACTTACGTCTCTACAAACAGTGAACGACGTTTCAAGCTGCTCACATCTTCCCGCAACCTTGGTAATTTGTCTTTCATTTAAAGGATTCTAGTGATAATGAAATTATTTTCATTTTCCTAATGATATTGAGCACAATTTATTAAACATCTGGGTGTTCTCCTTCATGAAATGTCGGTATAGGACTTTTGCATATTGAAGTTTGCTTCATTCTTTTTACTGATTTGTAGGAATTGTTAACATATATTCTGATTATGTATTGTGTCTGTTTAAGTAATTTATGCCTATGCCAAGGTAATTAAGATACTCCACAGTGACGTCTTCTAGAAGCTTTATTTTTTAACTTGTGCATTTCATCAGTGATCTATTTGCAACTGACTTTGTGTATGGTGTGAATGCAGGAGTCAAGAGTCACATTTTCCCAGTGGATAACCGACTGACCCAGCACCATTTTAGAAAATGTTATTACTTCTCCAAAGCATTTCAGTGACATTTCTGTCATAAATCAGATCATATATGTATAAATCTGTTTCTGGCCTCTATATTTTGTTCCAATGAACCGCCTATCTGTTAGAATCAGCAGAGTCAGAAATAGATATGTCCTAGCTATATTTTAGGACTCTCAATAGCATTCAAAATATGAGTAATATATTTGACTTTTAAAGCACAAGTTGATTAGTCACTAACTAATCTGAACTTACATTTGAAAAAGCTAGATGGATTTTTATTTGAAAAATTTGAATTTCAGATCCTAAGTGTTTGAAATAATGGAACCATGAATGATGATGAGAAATACGGACCCTCACTTAGCACATTATAATTTCATAATTATTTTTGGGAATGCCATCAGTAGAAGTTACATTTGCATTGCGCCAGAATTGCTTTTCCACTTGTGGTTTCCGTAATTCAGTCTATTTTTAGTCACTGTGAAGAGTAAAATCACAAAAAGATCAATATTCTCAAGCCACATCCATCTGATTTCAGTAATGTTTGAGTAAAACGTTTGCTAAAGCTGGGAGCAGAGAAATTCTGTGCTCTGGCTGTATTATATTCCAGGTCGCTGAAATCGAAGGGAAAGTTGCAANCAATATTCTCAAGCCACATCCATCTGATTTCAGTAATGTTTGAGTAAAACGTTTGCTAAAGCTGGGAGCAGAGAAATTCTGTGCTCTGGCTGTATTATATTCCAGGTCGCTGAAATCGAAGGGAAAGTTGCAAAGCAGAATGGCGCCTGCTTTACGAACCCTCCCTCAGGGCTGCTTGAGAAGGAAGCCCAGCTGAAAGCCGCGGCTCTTCCCTTTCCCGTTTGCCCTTTTCTCTTCCCCTCTAGCTCTAAAAGGACGTAACTACAGGAACGAGATCACCAGGCAGCTTAGCCGAGCTCCTGCTCTTCCGCGCGTTCCCCAGGCCTCGCCAAGCCTGCTGATGCTTTTCCTAGAGAAAAGGGAGCGCGGGGAGCGTAATTACAGCATAGTCAGCCCTCTACCCGCAGCAGCCCCTGAGCGACCCTGCGGCGATCACGAAGGGAAGACGGTGTGAAGGCAGAGACGCCCGCTCGACGTGCAACGGAGAAGGATGCGGAGCTCAACGTCCTGCCTCCACGATTCACTGAGATCCTTCCCCCTTTTCCGTTTAAAAACCTGTCTTGGCGGAGCAGAATCTTCAGAGTTGGTCTCAAGACAGACAGAAGTCCACATTCTCCTCAGATTGCGGGCTGTTCTTTTTTTTTTTTAATAATTGTATTTGTTTGGCTATTTTTGGCCGCGCTGGGTCTTTGCTGGGGCGCAAGGCTCTCTCTAGCTGCAGCGGCCTGGGCCTGTTACCTAGCGCAGCGCAGGGGCTTCTTGCCGCAGAGCGCAGGCCTCAGCAGCTGCAGGCGCAGGCGCCCTGGCACCTGGGCTCAGGCGCTCCAGGCGAGCGGGGTCTTCCTGGACCAGGCACCGAACCGGTGTCCCCTGCATTGCAAGGCGGACTCAACCACTGGACCACTGCAGTCTCCCGTGGCTACTGTGATTAAAGCACGTTTCCTTTCTACTGACTCTTGCCTCTCTAATTATTGGCTTTTAATAAATTGACCTAATAAATATTTATTGACCTAATATTTATTATAAATAAATATACTATAAATATTTATTGACCTAATAAATCAAGTCACTATCACCAGGCCTTTCAGTTCAGTTCAGTTCAGTTCAGTCGCTCAGTCGTGTCCAACTCTTTGCGACCCCATGGACTGCAGCACGCCAGGCCTCCCTGTCCATCATAGCTCCCAGAGTTTACCCAAACCCATGTTCACTGGGTCAGTGACGCCATCCAACCATCTCATGCTTTGTTGTCCCCTTCTCCTGCTTTCAACCTTTCCCAGCATTAGGGTCTTTTCTAATGAGTCAGTTCTTCGCATCAGATCACCAGGCCTTTAGGGGCCAAGAATTCATCACGGCAGCTGGCTCACCAAAGCCAAGACAGGAAGTCACAAGGCCAGCGGAACTGAAGCTCTGAATAGTCACGCTGGCGCTCAGCTGGAGGGAGCAGTACCGGAGTGCGGCAGGAGGGCTTCCGGCGGCAGTTCTGTCCAGATGCACACGGCTCACAGGGTCGGGATAGAAGTTCCCCAGGGGCTTCACTATGATTTGGAAATGCACAGGGTCAAAGGGGCCACCTGTTAGAGCTGGAGCCTTAAGACAAGTGAATTCCCGTTATTTTATTTGTATTTCACACTGAAAGCTTTTTTTATGTTCTTACAAAGTCTATCCTTTAAACTTATTATATGGTATTTCTGGAGGGAAGGGAAGAAATTACTCCCATATCTGTTTATATAATGAAAACATAGTCTCTAAAGTTTCTCTGTGATATTCCACAGAGAATGAAACAACTCCCAAAAAGTCATGAACTCTAGGTTTTTCTACTTAAACAATATTTTCTACTTACTTATTTCTACTTGTTTTCTACTTATAGGGCAGTGTTTGTTGGTACAAAAACAAATACAGTTTTACAAAACACATCTTTTTAAAAAAAGTAATCTGTTCATATACTCAGGAAAGGTCTTGGCCTCAAATTATTATTTTATTATACTGAGATGGGTTTATTGCTTTTTTCTAGCAATATCAACAAAACCATGTCTTTACTGGGGCTAGAGTAAGAAGGTGCTACAAAATTCAGGTTACTCAGGACTGAACACTGCCAGATGTGTATAAGAGACAGGCGTAGCCGAGCTCCTGCTCTTCCGCGCGTTCCCCAGGCCTCGCCAAGCCTGCTGATGCTTTTCCTAGAGAAAAGGGAGCNGTAAGAAGGTGCTACAAAATTCAGGTTAATCAGGGCTGAACACTGCCACAAACTGTAAAAAAAATACTGTTTTTTGAGGCATCAATCAACTGAGTAACGCAAAGGCAGTATCTGGCAGTCAACAGTGAGTTACTAGCTTCTGATGATTCCTGTCACCCACGCTGAGGCCATGTGCTTATTTAGCCTTTGAATGTCCATCAGTACTCACGCTATTCTGAACATAAATTTAAATGGAAGCAGGCATGCATTTTTGCTATTGGGAGATTCAAACAGAACTGACTTTTAATTTGGTTCCAGATTGGTGTTGGTTATGCATTCTGCATATTTCAATTGTTATCAGACTTTTCATGCTTTTGGCAAGTTCAGATTTTCAATCTGTCGTGAAAATGCATCTCTTTATGATAAAGATTCATTTGTATTATCTTAATAAAGATGTGCAAGATAGAGGCTGATCTGGTCAAACGTCACCCTCCATCAGAGTTCAAAATTCCTCCTTCCACTTTTCTTTCATGTGGTACTTTTCATGAGCAATTATTATCTAATAAGTATTATCTTTGCTTAACAGAATTCACCACTTGGGAAGAACTGGCCTGGTGTCTTGCAATACACAAGATTTTAAATGCATTAAAAAATGTGAGCAGAGTTTTTCATAAATGACTGGAGAAATAGCATATTTATTAATTTTTCAGATAGAAAATTTGTATATCATATTGATATTAGGATCTGAACTCAGTGAGTAAAGATCACTCAGAGTCAAAATTATACCCAAAGGAACATGACACGCCCTTAAAGTATGTTATTCCCTCTAATATTTAAAGCATTATCTTGCCTTTTCCCCTCTCTTTCCCTCAACCTAAAAGCCCTGTAAAGCAACTCGAGGATACAATGTAAATTACATTGTTTCACCTAAACTCATATTCCCCTTTTTCCACAGTAATAGTAATAGAACCTATTAATATTAGAACCCACTCTATTAATTAATAGAAATTAACAGCGGGATTACAGTCCCAGCCTCCTTTGCAACTACTGTGGTCACAGAGCTGACCTTCTGCAAACAGGAGTGTTGTGTGTCGGTTTTACGCTTTGTCCATAAAATTGTGCATGTTAACTCGTTCACACACTGCATTTCTGTTCTTCTGGCTGGAATAAAGAATGAAGCGACCCTAGAAGCCACTGAGAGGGTAACAGGCAGGAAGGCCAGGGGTCTCCAGACGGAGGAAATAGCCTGCAAGTGCCAGACAATTTTATTCTCTTAAGCAACAGGAGGAAACAAACTAGCGATATTTTTTCCTTCTCTGAACAAATTTAAAAATACTGTGTTGCCATAATGACACCTGGTTTCACCTGAAGTTAGCCAATGCCTTTTTCTTACAGAAATGTTTATCTTAAGCTATGCTAAAGTACTATGCCTTTACCCCAAACTCCGTCTTCAAGTTGGTTCTGCCTCTTGGCTCAGAACCTACTCGACAAACCCGTATGTTATATTCAGATATTGTTTCTNTAGCGATATTTTTTCCTTCTCTGAACAAATTTAAAAATACTGTGTTGCCATAATGGCACCTGGTTTCACCTGAAGTTAGCCAATGCCTTTTTCTTACAGAAATGTTTATCGTAAGCTATGCTAAAGTACTATGCCTTTACCCCAAACTCCGTCTTCAAGTTGGTTCTGCCTCTTGGCTCAGAACCTACTCAACAAACCCGTATGTTATATTCAGATATTGTTTCTCTAATCTATGTAAATAAAACTATTTGTATGGTGATCTGCCCTTCTTCAAGATTCAAGTAAATCATTTTATGGCCCAGGATGAACCATTTGGTGCCAAGATTATCCCAAAATGCATCTTTTGGGTGAGGGGTCTGGTGCCATTCTGAGTTTTAAGACATTCCTTTCTTTCATTAACAAGGCAATGGCACCCCACTCCAGTACTCTTGCCTGGAAAATCCCATGGATGGAGGAGCCTGGTGGGCTGCAGTCTGTGGGGTCACGAAGAGTCGGACATGACTGAGCAACTTCACTTTCACTTTTCACTTTCATGCATTGGAGAAGGAAATGGCAACCCACTCCAGTGTTCTTGCCTGGAGAATCCCAGGTATGGAGGTCCTGGTGGGCTGCTGTCTATGGGGTCGCACAGAGTCAGACACGACTGAAGCGACTTAGCAGCAGCAGTGACTATATAACATCCAGCTGAAGACTAGCAGGGGGGTACTCTTTCTGCCTCCTTCTGATGCCTTTTTCAGAAGCTTTCTCTATCTCCTTGATACTTTAATAAAACTTTATTACACAAAAGCTCTGAGTGATCAAGCCTCATCTCTGGCCCCAGATTGAATTCTTCTCTTTCGGGGGCCAAGAATCCTGGCGTCTCTGCGTGATTCAACAACAAGCTTTCACCATCTACGAAAGATGGTAGAGACACTATTAGTCTTTGCCCGTGAATGACTATGTGAGAGAACCACTAGTCCCAACTCCTGCCTTCAATACACTCAGCAGAACATTAGGTGAGAGAGAATAAACTCCTGCAGCTCACAAGCCGCTGCAGTATTGTCGCAGCTCTCACCATAATGTCCCGTTACCTCTAACCAATGCACAAAGCAAAGCCCCCAATTCTCTCCTTCCACTAACTTAGCAATTTAACATTTCCCAGCCTCAAGAAGCAGTGCCCCGGTGGCTGTTCTTAACAATCAAATCAAAATATGACTTTATAGTTATAGGTGAAGACTCACCCAGCTCTCCAGCCTCGCCTAAGGATGGCAGTACTCCTAAGCAGCAGCACTTCTTTCTCAATGTCTAATCAAAAACCGGTCAGCATCATTTCCACACAGACCCTTCCTGCAGCTGCGCCTGTGCATTCAGCCTCCTGGGGGGCTTGCTAAGTCCAGGGCATTAATATGATTCATTGAGGTCACCCTTGTGTCCACTTAACAAGTTCAGCAGATTAAATGTGGGACAGCCAGTTAACTTTGAACTTCAGATTTAAAAAAAAAAACTTATTTAGCATAAATGTGCCCCATAAACATGAAAAGTTCTTTTACTACTACAACCACGCTCAGATGATCAAGCTCTCAGGAGACACCCAGACAGTCTAGAAAGAGTCAGAAAAAGACCAACCAGCACCATTTGATAAACAAGAGGCTACGAGTGACTGGAAAACCCTTCTGAGGGCTTTTTACAAACATAAGAATGCTTTTCTTAAACCTACTGTTCAAAATGTTTCCTTCTCATCTCCCTTCATATTTCTTTTCCTTTTAAAGTGACTTAACCTTGTTGAGCTTCCATTTCCTTATCTATAAGCTGGAATAAATATTATTACCAAATTTCATTCTTTATTATACTATAGTGTATACAATCTTCCCAGGTGGTGCTAGCGGTAAAGAACCCGCCCGGCAATGCAGGAGACTCGGATTCGATCCCTGGGTCAGGAAGATCCCCTGGAGAAGGATGCGGAGATTGCTCCAGTGTTCTTGCTGGAGAATCCCAGGGACAGAGGAACTTGGTGGGCAGTGGTCCACAGAGTCATAAAGAGTTGGAAACGACTGAAGTGACTTAGCGTGCAAGCATGCGCACACACAGAGTCAACCTTGAAACACTGTGAGACAAGACAAACGGCCGCAGCGTTTTGCAACTTCCATCTGCTTAAAGGGTGTATCTGAGTTTTAAATGAGCCAATGCCAATAAATATGCTTTAAATAGTCGAATATTTTATATAGTAACAAAGTACCAATCATTTTAAAAACGAGATTTAACACCTTTCATTGTCTTTGTGAGACCATCGGTTTTATCCGGGCCAATGTCGAATTCAACACAAGCAGATCATAATCTTTGCTTACTTTATTTCTTTTCTGCTGTAGTCAATTTGAAGTCATACTCACTTTCCAATATTCAACATAAATTTATAGAACAAACCAGATACCAGGAATCAAGTGTATTTATGCTGAATTCTGCTTCTACAAATATGATCTTCACCCTATTCATGTTAGGTTTCCTTCAAACATTGCATTCTATCAATAAATTTCATTTTGCTTGGAATTGTAGACTTAGAATTATGAATCGGTGACAGCAGGAAGGCTAAACTTTTCCTTTTACTTCCTTGGTTCCTTTAACTGGTTGAGTAGCTAAAATGAGAGAAGAGATTGGTGGGAGAAAATAAAATTTAATTACGTATATACAGGGAATCTGTATAAATATGGGAGAGTCCAAAGACAGGCAGAAAAAGATGCATGTTTCATTGTGGACTAAAGAAAAGAGGTCAGGGGTCTGGGACTTCAACGAGAAGGGATGCAATTCACAGCAAGATGAAAAAAGAGAAAATGTTGGTAAACAGGTTTCCTGGGCCAGGTAGAGATGGAAGGTGGGGCACCGAGAAAGCGTAACAAGCGGTTTTTCCGGCTTCCTCCGATCTCACTTGCCTAGTTCCTACGGTACTGTCTCTCTGGTGATACTTCTTTTTCCTGGAATAGGCCCCCTATCGAAACCCTTTTAGGCAGCTAAGGGCGAGGTGGCTAAAATAACTTCCTGTCTTCTGCCCTCCGCGTGCGAGTGTGCACGCCCAGGGCGCGGCTTCGCTCGCCTCCGGGAGTGGCCGCAGCGGGCTGATGCAGCGTTGCCCACTTGCCAAGTGCCTCGTCACTCCCGGCGCTCGTCTTCATGGTCTGCGCCGCTCTCCTACAGACCTGTCTCCTCCGATCACAGCCTTGTGACCCATAGCTGATTCGAGCCGTTTCTCCGACTTCAGAACACGCACGGAGTCTCTCCCGCGTCCCGAGCCACCCGCGCAGCTCGGAGCTGCTCCGCTTCTCTCCTCCTGGCTGCTCAGGTTCTCACACCTCGACAAGGTCCCCCTGCTTCCGAACGAGCTTCCCAAACACAGGGAGAAGGGCTTCAGTTCCTTCCGCGCCCTTCCCATCAGCCGAATCACGGCATCAGGTTTTACCAGACCTGCTTCTAGACAGCTCTTATTGGTTGAGTGACAGGAACGATCTTCCCTTTTCTGGTGGTCAGTATGTCCAGCTGAGTCAAGGTTACTGCATCTCCTTGCGTCTCCACTTGTCTGTAGATTTCCCTCCTAGGATGCCATTCAGAGAAAGTTGGCATCCTGACACCTTACTGTCCTTGCTGTTTAGTTCCTCAGTCACGTCCGACTCTTTGCGACCCCAAAGAGCGCGCCAGGCTCCCCTGTCCTCCACTCTCTCCTGGAGTTTGCTCAGCTTGCTGTTTAGTTCCTCAGTCACGTCCGACTCTTTGCGACCTCAAAGAGCGCGNCGTCTCCTTGCGTCTCCACTTGTCTGTAGATTTCCCTCCTAGGATGCCATTCAGAGAAAGTTGGCATCCTAACACCTTACTGTCCTTGCTGTTTAGTTCCTCAGTCACGTCTCACTCTTTGCGACCCCAAAGAGCGCACCAGGCTCCCCTGTCCTCCACTCTCTCCTGGAGTTTGCTCAACTTCAGGACCATTGAGTCAGTGATGCCATCCAACCGTCTCATCCTCTGCTGCCTAACCCTAACCCTTTGCCTTCAATCTTTCCCAGCATCAGGGTCTTTTCCAATGAGTTGGCTCTTCCTATCAGGTGGCCAAAGTATTAGAGCTTCAGCCTCAGACACTTTAATACTGAAGCTAAAATCCCAACACCTAACTTTTAGAGTTACTGGCCTCATCTCATGCTTAGTCAAGTGCAACCTTTGAAAGGTCTTGACAAGCTCTTGGTGTATTTTCAAGGAGTTGGACACAGCACCAAAGCTTAAGTGTTCTTTGTTAATGGTGCCAACTTGCTAAGGATCAGTAACTCCAAGGTGGTCCATACTGTGTAAAAATAAAAACAGTCACCTGTGCAGCCATTCAGAGAAAGCCATACAGGCCTGCCTTTGGAAATAAGGCTGTTCAACTCAATCAGCTACCTTTCATATTTTGTTTTCTGAACTATGGCAGTATGTAAACTAGTTTTGCTGCATACTAAGGGTCAGGTAGTAGTTTGAGGAACTAGAGAAATAAAGATACCAGCTGGTTCATGTCCTCCAGGAGTTCACAGTCTGTTTCTGATACGGATATAGGGGGAGAGAAACAGGTAAGTGTGGTACAGGGTTGAAGAATGGACAATAGAGCCGGAGGGAAATCCAACCCTGACTCACGACCACAGGTGCAAGAAGAGCGGAAGGCTTCATAGAAAAGGCCAAGGATGATGCTTCAAGAATAAGGACAATTCGCTTGGGTAAAGAGGAGCCAAGTGGATATTCTGCAGTTTTTCCTCCAAGAGTAGAAAGAACGGAGTATGTGAAAATACAAAGGATGTGAAGAATGAGACAGCTGAGGGGTTGTAAGTGGTCTGGTGCCGGGAGCCAGCACGGGAGATCCCACCCATGACAAAGGTCATGAGGAGGAGCCCTGACAGGCAAAGGCGGGATCAGGACCAAAGGGACCCCCTAGATCTGCTCAAGCATCCACCCCAAAACCAAAATCTGTCTGTTTACTGTTTGCTATACTACACTCTTCTGACATTCATGAGGGCTATCCCCGATCACCTTTCTCTAAAGAAAATTAACTTAGAGCTCTAGTTAATAAGTCGCCTGGGCGTAATTGGAGTGTTTCAATTCAAACCCCTCTGATAGCTTTCTAACTTGCCTGACAGGTTTATCCAGACCTTTTATAACTATGCATATGATTGTTCACAGCCTCCCAACCACGAGAGGCACAGGAAGCTTAAAATATTCTAGGACATCATTAGAATAGAACTGGTTAAGGGTTTCATTGTTGAGCCAATACTTGCTGCCACGTTTTCATATCCTTTATTTGTTGCGTATCTGGGAGTGCATTAACTAATATAGTTGGTGTGTAGAGAAAAACAAGTAGCAACATTAGATCTTTGAGTTAAGTACTTTCTTTGTTGTAACCCACTGCACCTTTGTTCTATAAGGATGTAACTTTATTTAGTACTTTGAGGGTGATGCAGATTAAAGAAAAACACTTCAAGGGAAAATGAGGTTTTTGGTTGATTAACTGAACTGAACTGAACATTTACCAAGGAAAAAAGCTGTAAAATGTTAACAGACCTCCTGGCCAGAAGATAACGTACACGGAAAGGTGTGCAGAAAGAAAGCCTGGTGTCGGTAAGGGCCAGGACTGCTGCCCCTGCATAACTCTGCATCTTCCATTATGTAAAACTTAGGGTACATAAGCNATCCCACCCATGACAAAGGTCATGAGGAGGAGCCCTGACAGGCAAAGGCGGGATCAGGACCAAAGGGACCCCCTAGATCTGCTCAAGCATCCACCCCAAAACCAAAATCTGTCTGTTTACTGTTTGCTATACTACACTCTTCTGACATTCATGAGGGCTATCCCCGACCACCTTTCTCTAAAGAAAATTAACTTAGAGCTCTAGTTAATAAGTCGCCTGGGCGTAATTGGAGTGTTTCAATTCAAACCCCTCTGATAGCTTTCTAACTTGCCTGACAGGTTTATCCAGACCTTTTATAACTACGCATATGATTGTTCACAGCCTCCCAACCACGAGAGGCACAGGAAGCTTAAAATATTCTAGGACATCATTAGAATAGAACTGGTTAAGGGTTTCATTGTTGAGCCAATACTTGCTGCCAAGTTTTCATATCCTTTATTTGTTGCATATCTGGGAGTGCATTAACTAATATAGTTGGTGTGTAGAGAAAAACAAGTAGCAACATTAGATCTTTGAGTTAAGTACTTTCTTTGTTGTAACCCACTGCACCTTTGTTCTATAAGGATGTAACTTTATTTAGTACTTTGAGGGTGATGCAGATTAAAGAAAAACACTTCAAGGGAAAATGAGGTTTTTGGTTGATTAACTGAACTGAACTGAACATTTACCAAGGAAAAAAGCCGTAAAATGTTAACAGACCTCCTGGCCAGAAGATAACGTACACGGAAAGGTGTGCAGAAAGAAAGCCTGGTGTCAGTAAGGGCCAGGACTGCTGCCCCTGCATAACTCTGCATCTTCCATTATGTAAAACTTAGGGTACATAAGTACCTTTTAAAAATAAAGTTATGAGGTTTTTGCACAAGCTTGGCCTCCCTCATGTCAATTCTTTCTCTCTCTCTTTCTCCCTCTCCCTCCCTCTCTTTTTCAGGCTGATCCCTTGGAACACAGAGGCTCTCTGCGTTCACTTTTCTGCCCGGGCGTCTAACACCCACATGAGAGAAAGCCCAAGGTGGGGCACCCTCCGCTATTCAAGTGGGCGCTTGTGGCCTATGTGAACAGAGCAAGTCTCTTGTCTTGAGGCTTGATTAGCTTTTTGTGTAAACCTCTTTCTCTCCTCTATTTTCTTAGCTGTTTTCTTATCTCTCTATATATCTCTAAGTCTATAAATCTATACCTACATACCTCTCTCGCCTTGCTGTCCATGCTTCGGATACCCTAGATCCAACCGGGGCTCGACCCTGGTTATCCGGTGTGGCTGGGGTCACAGAAAGGAGGAGCATGTGGTGACAGGTCAAAGGTTAGAGATATGAAGTCCAAACCACGAAGGGCTTTCTATGCTCTGCTGAGGAACTGCCGAGGGTAATCACGTGGGTGGCATCATACTGATCTTCAGTGAGTTAGATGAGTGACCACAATGTTTTCAGTGATTTAAAGTCTTTAAACAATTTCACAAAATATTAAATACGTACTTGGCTTCCTAAATTATTTATATATTTATATTAAGATGATAGGGGTCCTCCTAGAGTACTGAAAATAAAAACAAGAATAAGCGAATGGGACCTAATTAAACTTAAAAGCTTTTGTACAACAGAGGAAACCATGAACAGGATGAAAAGACAACCCTCAGAGCGCGACAGACTTAATTCCAAGCAAAGCAACTGACAAAGGATTGATCTCCAGAATATGCAAGCAGTACATGCAGCTCAATATCAGGAAAGCAAGCAACTCAGTCGAAAGACAGGCGGAAGGCCTCAGCAGACACTCTCCAAAGAAGACATGCAGAGGCCAGTGAAAAGATGCCTGACACGCTTATTATCCGAGAAATGCAGATCCAAGCTACAGTGAGGCACCACCTCACACCAGTCAGAATGGCCATCATCAAGAAATCTACAGACAATACGTGCTGGAAAGGATACTGAGAAAACGGAACCTTCCTCTTCTGTTGGCGCAACTGTAAACTGATGCAGCCATTATGGAGAACAGTACAGAGACTCATTAGCAAAAGAGAAATAGCAGAACTATCTGACCCAGCAATCTCATTTCTGGGCATATACCTTGAGAAAACCACAATTCAAAAAGATGTACATACCCCAGATTCACTGCAGCGCCACTTACAATAGCCAAGACATGGAAGCAACGTGAACGTCCATCAACAGATGAATGGATACAGAGGCTGCGGTGCATAAACACAGTGGAATGTTATGCAGCCGTAAAAGGGACAGATCTGAGTCGGTTGAACTGAGATGGATGATCCTAGAGCCTGTCATACAGAGTAAACTAAGCCATAAAGAGAAAAACAAATATCACATATTAACACACGTGGGATCTAGAAAAACGGTGCTGATGAGCCTATTTGCAAGGCAGGAACAGAGATGCAGTTATAGAAAACAGACTGTGGACACAGCTGGGGAAGGAGAGGATGGGGTGCATTGAGACAGTAGCGTCAAAGTCTGTCCATCACCATATGTGAGATAGCTAGTGGGAAGCTGCTGCATGGCCCAGGGAGCTGTGTGAAGACAGAGGGAGGGGTGCGGTGTGGGGTGTGGGCGGCAGGTTCAAGAGAGAGGGTGTGTGCATATTTACGGATGATTCATGCTGTTGTATGGCAGAAACCAACGCGACATTGTAAAGCAATTATCCTCCAATTAGAAATAAGTTAAAAAAAAAAATCAACAGGGGTAATGGGAGTGAAGATCATGCCAACGGCATATGCTAAATGCTGGAACTGGAATGCAAACTATAAGCCACATAAATAATGCCATTTTTACCTAGAGAACATAATTTTTTTTATACTGTAAGAAAATATACTTGAAAAGTGGGCTGAGAATGACACAGTAGAGTTCTCATTTGGGTAAGAGACAAATGGAAAAAAAAAAACCCTCATTATTTTGCAATAAGTTTCTAAATCAAGAAAGTACCATTTTCTTCTGGGTTTCTAACTTTAGGAATGTTCCATTCTTGATTTTCTTGCCTCACTCAAAACAAGCAGTGTTGTTTCATATTTCATGAGCGCGTGTTCCTTCTCATGCCTATTTACAGTAATCTGGGAGGCTTAGGCAGCATCCTTCTCGGATGCGTGCCAAGATAAAAATGTGCCATCTCACAAATGTTTCCGATTTTAAAATAATTCAGGTACATTGTAAAATAAGTTTTGTGTGTGTCTGGCAAATACAACTCTATTTTTCCTATATATCTAATGTCTTTAAAGAAAGGAATAAGGAACAATAATGCAATCTTAATAACATTATTATGTCTGAATTACTCTATTAAATGACTGTATAGTATTTAAAAAATTCTGAAAGCCATATGCACTTAGAGCCTTCTCACACTGGCTATTATTCTAAAAAATATGAGCATGAAAAATCACATTGCAAGTGGACTTTTACCACCAATATTTGCTATAAGGATAATGTAATTTTAAAATGAAACTTTAAAAATGTTAAATTAATGTTACTATATTAATACTTTCTGGCCCAACAATCCTATTCCTCAAAATGCTTCCAACCACAGGAGCAGGGTCCTGCATGAGACGCTCTTTTGCCTGGAAGGTTCACCAACACATGCATTTGTTCCTCGGTTTTCTTCTGTCTTTCCCTGAATGTCGTGTCTCAGGTCACTTTCCTGACTGCTTCACTTAAGATTGCCACCTGTCCCTGCCCCACTCTGTGGTCTGTCTTTCTTCATCACCTCACATGCTACTACTGACCTTGTTTTCTCTCTGGTCGCCTATTAGAATACACAGGATCTCCATTTGCTTTGCTGGTCTATCAACTTCTAAAACAGTACATGGCAAACAATAAGCGTTCAATATAGATTTATGTAGTTAGTGACTACGTATATTTTTCACAGAGATGTTCAATACAGTTTTTATTTGAGGGGCAAGAAAATAAAAATTTTCCTACATGTGTAACAAATAAGACATGATTATGAATACAGACTAGCTCGTTTACGTGATGGAATATCATGCAACTATTCAATGTTTATAAATACTCATAAAAACACAGAGAAACATGTACATTAAGATGTGACTTAAAAAGGAGTCACCAAAATTTGTGTAGATTATGATTATAACCACGTGAAAAGGAGAGAAAGCAGCAACCAGAAATATTCAATGTTGGAATGGCTGTATTGGAATGGGTGTGTCTGAAGGCCACTTGTCTTGCTCCACTATTCCTATTTTAAAGTTAATATAATTAGCACAATATATCTGAGGAGGAGAAAGTGAACTAATCAAAGGGAAGGTCTTGAAAGTGTAGCGTTTTGGTTTGTTAGAACACTGTCATTGAGGGTGATTTTCGTCCATGGCAAAGAACGGTGAAAATATTTCCCCCCAAACCTAGCGAATAGGGAATGATGGTGAATAAAGTACTTTTAATAATCAGACACAAGCCTATTATTCTAGCCTAAGGACAATAAGAATTGCTACTTTTGAATGAACCAAATGAGGAAACATTTTGCCTTGTAGTTTCCCATGACTGAGAAAAACACAGCGGCCACCCATCACAGCTGATTTATCTCAGCACTTCATCTTCCCATGAGACACGGAACGTCTAAAGGAGCGATCATGAAAATATAGTCTGTTTGCAAAACACACGCAAGGTCAGTTTCTCAGGGCTTAATTATGTGCCTTTAGGCCAACTTATTTTGGAGCTCCTAATAACAATGATGGGGCTTCCCTGGTGGCTCAGAGGTTAAAGCGTCTGCCTCCAATGCGGGAGACCCGGGTTTGATCCCTGGGTCAGGAAGATCCCCTGGAGAAGGAAATGGTAACCCACTCCAGTATTCTTGCCTGGAGAATCCCATGGACAGAGGAGCCTGGTAGTCCACGGGGTCGCAAAGAGTCAGACAGGACTGAGAGACTTCACTCACTCACTCAATAACAATGATGAAATTGAAACAGTCGTACCTTACTTTTCAGGACACTGTCTTCCCCTTCCTGCCCAAGGCATTCTGACACATAAAATCTCTCCACCTTTAAGATGAGACACAGGACATGGCACATTTCCCTGGGAACACGAAGGGGCAATTTTCCTTTTTAGGTTTAACTATTGCCATGCTCTCAGGCTTAGACTTATTCAGCAGGAAATGAGAATGGCTGGTAAGTAGCCAAACGGGCACTGATTCATTTCCAGCCAATGGTTAATTTTCAGTGCAATACAGCAAACAAATACCAAATGATGGTACTGATGAGTAATGTATTAAGTCAAGCCCGTGTTTTTCTAAAATAGTTTCTATGTGTGATACTGTCCCCTCTGAGAACAGTGACCTAGAAGCGCCTAAATCAACAGAGCGCAACCTTAAAAATACAACACTGAGGAAAATGTCACTCTGATGCGCACTGGGTGCTTGGCACTGTCACAGCGACTGGGAGGCCTGCTGGTGGGCGGGGTGGAAAGGCTGGATGTCCAGACCTAGAGGGGAGGACACGGGGCAGGACAGCTCGATATCTCACAGGACCCTCGGCTTCCTTTCATGACAAAGTTGAATGCAGGGTGAGCAGAGAGTGCAACCGCATCCCCTGTTTCCCTTGACCTGCAGCTTCCTGAGGACTTCTCAGAGAGACAACTCGGTCAGAGTTATAGATTCATGGTGTAGCCTACGCTTCTAAGCCTTTGTGGCTATAACTGCAGGTAAGAAGTACATGAGAACCACTTCCTAGACAGGCTCATGGTAAAAGGACAGGTCAGAAGAAAGAGCATTCTATTTTTTGAAACAGATATTGCCCATTACATGGAGTCGTGGTGAATAGCATAGTAATTTATTTTTATTTTTTTTAGAGTGATAGATCTATTAGTAATGGAATGTCTAATTAATAGTGGTTCCAATAATGGGAGCATTAACAGTAAATTCCCTACTTTCAAACCTACAAGTTGCTCACTTTCAAAGATGCAAACGTGCATTCACACGTCGAATCACGTAAGTTAGGGCACACGCCTGGCATGCACTGCCACGTGCAGGCACCCTCGACACGCGGCGGGGCTTCTGTGTGCTCCACTGTGCGGCGTAGCGCAGCGTGCGGTAACTCAGTCTTAACTTCAAGCCCAGACGTCGGAGTCGATGTGAAAGCCTCAGGGCCGAGCTGGGGCCTCCTGCTGCTGAGGGTGCTTCTGCTCTGCCGCCTCCCACCCCCTCTCCTCCTCCGGGGCGGTAACTCTTCCTGCCTGTTCACTCAACCCAGCCCCTGTTGCCACCTGCTGTACTTCCTACCATACTGTAAGATTAAAAATGTTCTCTATTTTTTGCATTTTAAAAAATGTATTATTTGTGTGAAAAGTATTATAAACCTATTACAATGCAGTACTGTGTACTCAAGAGTATCTAGGCTAACTTTGTTGAATTTATGAAAAAATTAGACTCAACGAAAGTACTCTCAGAAGGAAACTCATTTATCTGTAGGAGACTTAACTGTATTAGGTGACCTAGCAAAGAGCCTCGAGGTGCAAAACTTCAGCTTCCTGTTCTGCTAACAACAGCTTCTTTCCTATGTCTCTCCTGATAATTAAGGTCGACTGCGGTGGTCCCACACGAATCCTTCCATCTACACATCCCCAGGGGAAGGAAGAAACGGGCACCGGAATGCTTTCCCCTCACACGTCTCTCTTCTTTCCTTCAGGGGAAACGAGATTTCTAAGAAGCCCACAGAAATGACCTTCTTCCATCCTGCAGGACAGAACTGACCACATAGTCACCCCTGCTCTTGAAATGGCTACGGGAAAGGGAATTGCCACCGCTCAGAGTGCTTGTCATGAATCCCTGGGCCTGGGCACATTGCTGCCTGCACAAAACTGGGTTCTCTGGGTTGTTAGGAAACTGGGGAGTGATTGTCGGGCCTCTGGGTGTTCTGCAGTCTCTACAACCGAGATCTCACAGATTCGAACTATTAATTTTGGCATTCATGGAAAAAGAGAAAGAAGCCAGCATTCCTTTTCTCATTTTCTGCCTCATTGCTATTAATAAAGGAAAGCAAGTTGGGTGGAATTTTTCGAAAAATGGAGCCAAGATTATAACTCTTAGGAAACTCGACCTAAGCAACCAGGAGACCCAAGTCTGCCACCAGTAGTGATGGGACCTTGGGCACCCATCTATAAAGCAAGAAAGAAGGAACTGGATTCATTAACAGTACGTCACTTCTCATTTTAAGTTTAAGGCTTTATATCAGCAACTAAGTTATACATGAGAGTTTTCAAACTAAAGGTGATTTTGTGACCACTTTGTGACTTGACCACCAAACCTTGCGCCCTATTGATTCTAAAGAGTCAGTTTGTCTTCAGTTCAGTTCAGTTCAGTCGCTCAGTCGTGTCCGACTCTTTGCGACCCCGTGGACTGCAGCACACCAGGCCTCCCTGTCCATCACCAACTCCCAGAGTTCACTCAGACTCATGTCCATCGAGTCCGTGATGCCATCCAGCCATCTCATCCTCCGTCGTCCCTTTCTCCTCCTGCCCCCAATCCCTCCCAGCATCAGAGTCTTTTCCAATGAGTCAGCTCTTCGCATGAGGTGGCCAAAGTACTGGAGTTTCAGCTTTAGCATCATTCTTTCCAGAGAAATCCCAGGACTGATCTCCTTCAGAATGGACTGGTTGGATCTCCTTACAGTCCAGGGGATTCTCAAGGGTCTTCTCCAGCACCACAGTTCAAAAGCATCAATTCTTCGGTGCTCAGCCTTCTTCACAGTCCAACTCTCACATCCATACATGACCACAGGAAAAATCACAGTCTTGACTAGACGGACTTTTGTTGGCAGAGTAATGTCTCTGCTTTTTAATATGCTGTCTAGGTGGGTCATAACTTTCCTTCCAAGGAGCAAGTGTCTTTTAATTTCATGGCTGCAGTCACCATCTGCAGTGATTTTGGAGCCCCCCAAAATAGCCACTGTTTCTACTGTTTTCTCATCTATTTGCCATGAAGTGATGGGACCAGATGCCATGATCTTAGTTTTCTGAATGTTGAGCTTTAAGCCAACTTTTTCACTCTCCTTTTTCACTTTCATCAAGAAGCTCTTTAGTTCTTCTTCACTTTCTGCCATAAGGGTGTCTTACAAACAGTTTGTTTGAAGAGGAAGAGAATAGATAGGAGAGATTCAATCTCATAATTCACATTTATATTCTGACAAGCACAGTCACACTCAGATGCTTTGTTTAAGGGGACTCTATCAGGGAACAGTATATTTAAGTCAGATTTCCCAAAAGAGGGTTACTGAGTGGTCAGAGAAGAATTAGCTGAGAGATAAAAAATAATTTTAGGAGATGATGGATTAATAACAGTTAAACAGATTTCTTTACACTGAATTTCGCAGAGAATTCATAATGCTAAAGTACAGTGTGAACCTCCAAAAGAGATATATTACCTTCCAACTTTCATTTTGATTATACATTGATATTTATTTTTCATGGAACATTTAATTTTTCCCCATTTAGCAAATAATCTCATGTATATATAGTGGTACAAATAAAAAAATATTTTGAAAAACATTTGTTTGTTTTTTTGCTATATGAAAATCTTTCTTTCCCAAATCTCTTGCTGAACTACTTTTTAACAATTCTGACCCATTGATTATAAGATGCAAATTTAATACACTGATCTATAAATAGATTGTGGAGAAGGCAATGACACCCCACTCCAGTCCTCTTGCCTGGAAGATCCCATGGATGAGGAGCCTGGTGGGCTGCAGTCCATGGGGTTGTAAAGAGT
>SJYW01010644.1:14828-50816 GCA_006410735.1 Raphicerus campestris | reverse complement strand
CTTGGACTGCAAGGAGATCCAACCAGTCCATTCTGAAGGAGATCAGCCCTGGGATTTCTTTGGAAGGAATGATGCTAAAGTTGAAACTTCAGTACTTTGGCCACCTCATGCGAAGAGTTGACTCATTGGAAAAGACTCTGATGCTGGGAGAGATTGGAGGCAGGAGGAGAAGGGGATGACAGAGGATGAGATGGCTGGATGGCATCATGGATTCGGTGGATGTGAGTCTGAGTGAACTCCGAGAGATGGTGATGAACAGGGAGGCCTGGTGTGCTGCGATTCATGGGGTCACAAAGAGTGGGACACAACTGAGAGACTGAACTGAGCTGATTGTGTATCCCTTAATTATTATAGTTATAGCTTTTTTAACACTTTTATTTTTTAACCTTCATAAAAGCTTTAACCTTCATAAAAGCTTTATAAATCACTAAGAAATACATTTATTATATATTTACCTTTACTGATAGTATTTTTACTTTCACATAATTTTATTACTAATTAATACTCGTAGAAGTCCCTCTACACTTCCTGTTAGACCATTTTAGTGGTTTGAACTTTTGCTTTTGCATGTCTGGAAACTATCTTTCCTTTGATTCTGAACGACAGTCTTTATGGATATATTACTCTTGTTTGGAATTTTTTCTCTTGCAGCATTTTGAATACATCATGCCACTATCTTCTGATCTGCAAAGCTTCTACTGAAAAATCTGATAGTCTTATGGGGCTGTCCCTGTGCACAATAAGTTGTTTTACGCTTGCTGCTTTTACAATTGTCTCTTATGACATTCTAATTATAACGTGTCTCGGTGTGGCTCTTTTGGGGTTCATCTTTTTGGAATTCTCAAGATCTGAATCTGGATGTCTATTTCCTTCCCCAGCTTAGTAAAGCTTTGAGCCATTATTTCTTCAAATAAGTTTTCTATCCCTTTTTCTTTTCCTTTTCCTTCTAGACTCTGTAATGCAAATGTTATTTTGCTTGAAGTTGTCCCATAGGAAGCTGTCCTCACTTTTTTGCATTCTTTTTTCTTTTTGCTGCTCTCTTTGAGTGAGTTCTGCTGCCCTGTCTCCAGATCACTGATTCTTTCTCCTGCTTCAATTAGTCCACCGCTGAATTTCTCTGGTCTGCTTTCCAGTTCAGTTATCATATTCTTCAGCTATGTGATGTCTTGTATTTTCATCTCTTTGTTGAAATTCTGTGTTCATCCAATCCTTTCTGAGTTTGGGGAGCATCTTTATGACATTCCTTTGAACTCTTCACCTAATCAGTTATTATTTTTACTTCATTAAGTGTTTTTCCCCACCCCCCACCCCCGGGTGCTTTTCTTATTCTTTTATTGGGAACACATTCCTCTGTTTCTTCATTCTGCCTGATTCTATTCATTTCTGTGCATTAGTCAGAACAGCTACCTCTTCCAGTCCTGACACAGAGACCTTGTGTAGGGGATGAATGCCTTGAGTAGGGTGTTGCTCAACCTTGCCCTGCATCTTGATTTTCTCTTGATAGATCTCATTTGCTAAGTGTGCCAAGTGTCAGTGCTCCTAAGGGAGGATCTCAGCACCTAGTTTCAGGCTGATTGGGAGTCAGATCCTCAGGCAAAAGCTTTAAAAAGTATGAAAATATACATCATCCTCTGAGACTTCAGCTGTAAACTCTGCTGACCTCTAGAACAGGCAATTTGGCGGTGTTCCTCTGGTGTCAGTTGCAAAAATCAGGGCTTCAGATGATCTTTAAGCTCTTCTCTGGGAGGTACTAGTGAGGTCCAGCACAGCCAAGGCAGAACACAGAGAAGGAATCGCTCTCTGGTCCATAGACGTGTAGTAGACCTGAAGCCGGCCCTTCAGGCTGAAGCTCCAGAGGAGCAGGTGGGTATTTTTCACAGGAAGATCTGGAGTGCATTTCAGTCTGTTCTGTGCCATGCCTTAGGGGTCGCGGCCTGCCAAGAACTTCCTCTCAGGCTGTTTTAGTCCTGTGGGGCCCAGAAACGCCAGTTCCCCTGGCCACCAGACAATCGTGGGGCATGCACTAGTGACTTTAACAGGGCCATGGCCAACTGCAGGAGGGGGGACACCCATCAGCACTCGCTAGCAGGAGCACAGAAATGGGGCCCTCAGGCCACTCAGCCCCGGGGCCCCGGCCTCTGTGCCTTCAGCAGATGCGTTAGGTTGGCTAACAAATCTCCTGCACACGCGGTCTAGGCACTTTTCAAACTGCTGCTTGAACACTCAGTCCCAGGGTGTCTACGTCTGCAGTTGAGCCCTTCAAGAGTGGCATATCTGTTCCCCACAGCCATTTGAGTCTTCCGGATGCAAGCCCCTTTGACTTTCAAAGTCAGATGTTTGCGGGGCTTGTCTCTCAGGTGAGGTCTCAAGAACAGGGGTCCTGGTGCTGAACACGAGCCCTTCACCCTCCAGGAAGAAGCTCCACGTGCTCGCTGTGGGTGAACGCAAACTCTTCACTCTTTAGGAAGGAGCCCCATGTGCTCGCTGTGAGTGAACACAAGCCCTTCACTCTCCAGGAAGGAGCGCCACGTGCTCGCTGTCAGTGAACGCAAACTCTTCACTCTCCAGGAAGGAGCTCCATGTGTGTGAACACGAGCCCTTCACTCTCCAGGAAGGAGCCCCACGTGCTCGCTGTGGGTGAACACAAACTCTTCACTCTCCAGGAAGGAGCCCCACGTCGCTGTGGGTGAATGCGAACTCTTCACTCTCCAGGAAGGAGCCCCACGTGCTTACCGGGCTCCAGGTGCAGGCTGCCACACCAGCATGTGGTTTGGGAGAGATCATGTCTCTGCCTCATCTACCGTCTTGATGTGGGCCTTTTATCCTTTTTTTTTAATGAAGGAGCTGTTCAGCTAGTTTTCTGCTCTGTTTTTGAGGAAATTGTTCCTTATGCAGCTGGGGATTTGCTGTTTCCATGGGAGCAGGTGAATTCAGACTTTTCCTACACGGCCATCTTGAAACACATCTTGTACAATTCTACTTCAAACTAGAATGTTATTTGCCATTTAACAGTGATTTAATATTCCTCTATGGTTTTACTTCTCCAATAAACAATAGTTTAGGTTAAAAAAAGATAAATTTATTTAAGTTATTAGCCTTATCAAGATACCTAACCAGACAACATTGCCACCTAGTGGTCCAAACATACTGTGGCCATCACCTTTTGGGTGGGAGCTCGGGTCTGATGGGTGTGCCTGGGAAGCGCATATTAACTGTGATGCCAAAATCACACCAAGGGCATAAAACTCTTGCAGAGCAAACTCATGCTGACATTCCACTGGAGAACCCCACACTGCACCAGTTCCACAGAGAAAAATGCACTGTAACCATTGAAACAAGCTTTTGACTTGCTTCACTTATTTATTTCCTTTTCTTTGAACTTTTAGGGTCCATTTTTTTCAATCTCTTGTTCACCTACTGCTTGAACACATTTTCAATTCTTTCCTCTTTACAGAAAGGATGTTACCCCACATCACCATGGCCAGGTAGAAATGAGTTGGGTTGCTAATGGTGCTCAGAAAGCCCACAGGGGCTCAGTCTCAGCCTTCACAATGATCTAGAATAATCAAGCAAGAGCTTGGCTGCGGTCTACCCAAGATGGAACTTTAAGGGACAGAAGACTAGGAGAAGCCGAGAAGCATGGAGCAGATGCAGCTTCAGCTGAGACTCCCAGTGCTCTAGGGATAAACATTCTCAGCAAACGTCCCTCAGGGCCTCTCCTTCAGGTAAAGTCAGATACTCAGTGCTTCTGACAACTGACTAGGAAGCTTATGTAATCCATCGCTTCTGCAACTAGCCACCTGTGGCAGCCACCATCAGCTTCCTGAAAGGCACAGATGGGCCTGGAGGAACACGCCCGGGATGGACCGTTACCAGGATGCCACTGATGTGGTCCTTTTCAGCTCACTTTTGATGAAATAAGAATAGAGACAAAAAACATCAGTGTAGACCTCTGCAAAAAGGAACCATGAGAAAGCTGGAAAAGGTAATTTTCAGAAATCCAAATATGTGCTTCTCCAAAATTTGCATCAGAGGCTGAGTTGTGCCCATGCAAATGGATCTTAGCTCAAATTCATGTTACAAAAATCTGGAACACATCTGCCTTCCCCTATGCAAATCTAGGAAAGCAGCCATTGGTTCTTACCTATAATAAAAAGAATCTCCACCGCAATGTCACTGACTGTTGTGCTCCGAGTCGTCGACAGGTCATCATTGCCAATGAAGCAAACGTTGTAAGGTACCGTCACGGCAACATAAAAGGTCGCCAATAGAATAAGCCAGTCCCAGCCGGCTTTGAAAGTGCTAAAATGCAAAAGTATGAATTTGGACTTCTTTGCATCAGAAACTTTATACTCCGGAAATGCTGGTTTGTCTACAAAAACATTCTGTGGATAAAGACAAAAAAAGGAGAGAAGGGAGAAACACAATGTTAGAAATAAGGAACAGGGAGAATTATTTAGAAATACATATCATACTAGATCTTACAAGAGACATTTAGAAGCTGGTAATGCAAAAAATAGAGATGGATAAATGAAAACTGGGCAAGGATCTTTGTTATAAGTAACAGGGAAACGCAGAGTATAGTCATCCATGTTCATATGTGAGTAATCTAGACTCTTGTTCATGAAGAGTAAAAAGAGCGTTACCTAACATGTCACCTAGAAACATCCAAAGTTGCAAGTAGAATCCTACGTACATTATAAACACCAGATACAGCTAGGTTCCCACTGTGGTGGGGACATTCCATATACTTACAGTTTTGAGAAGACAGTCATTATGTAAAGAGTACCTGAAATTCTTCTAATAACAGCAAAGGTGCCATTTTTTCTAGAAAGGATAAAGCTATATGATCAAATTTGGTTGTAACTAGCTGTTAACACGTCTTTCCAAATACGACCAGATTGCACTGAGTACGTGCATTACGGTTGTTGGTGAGGCTTCCAGCTGGGAAGGCAAATCTCATAAGCTCGATGGACATGGGCTTATTCTGACGCTGGCTCGGCCGTGTTAAGATGGCAAAGTGGAAACAGTCACTTAACAGTTACTGTTCAAGTCAGGGGAGGAGAAAAGCAGGGTTCGCTGTACAGCTGACTACACGCAGAAGAGGAGCTGGAGCTTTTATAACTGCAAAAGCACTCCGCTCTGACAGCAGTCCAGACTGAGGAACAATTCCCTTTATGCGACGGGACAAAAGAAGGCCCAACAACAGGGCGTGGGGAAATGGGACAGCCCGTGACCAGATAGCTGCGCCCCGCGCTTTGACCTCAGTTAATGAGTCACAAGCCAGGTGACGGAAACTTAAGACTGAAAGCTGCACTGAATGAGCAGTTAGAAGCTCTGGAGAGTGTGTTATTTGCAGGTTGCAGAGTGTTATTTTTCTTTCAGGCACTGAGGGAAGAGCAAATTAATGTGACATGTTCAGGGATCCCTAAAGCACCTGGGGATTCAAGAAAGATTCGGAGCAGTCAGGAGCTTGGGCTCTTTCGCGGTGACTCCTGGAGGCCAAACACCCCTGCTCCCTTAATACGAACGCTGCTTCTGTCTTGCGTCTTTCCTTGGCAGGTGTTTACAACACAAGCTGCTACTTCCGGTTAATATTCCCCCTCAGCCCACCCGGACACCTCAGAAACCCAGGACCTGAGGGGGGACGTGCGTCCCTCCTTCCCGGCGGCTCTTTCCTGCCCATCTGCCACTGTCTATGTTCCTCTCAGCCCCCTGGCTTGGTCTGCCTCCTTCGCTTCATTCTTTGGCTTTGGGAACTAGTTCCAAAGGTAGATGATGCCATAAAATTCAGAGAGGAAGAAGGAAGTAACAGCTGCTGGGCTTCTCATCAGAGCTGATGTGGGTGAGGAAGAGAGCCTTAGGGCCGTGACAGACAGTCTCCAAGTTGATAAGCACTTGCATTTACGATAGAACGGGACAGAGTCCAATACTATTTTTTCCCAAATATTTGCTATAATAACACATTACCAAAAGCCATGGAAGAATATCTCAGTTTTTATACAAATAAGTCTTCCTCTATCACGTTATAGAAATGAAATTCTGATTTTGTTTCAGAGAGAAGTCAGCTCCAGGAGTGAAGGCTGTGAAAACTCAAGAAGCAAAGTAGTTTTTCATTTGAAGTCTGTGCGTTGTATGAAGCATTAGCGGTGCTGTTGCAAAGGTCAGCAATGTAATGGTTATCTCCAAAAATCAGAAAATAAATCACACCACTTCATTTCTATAGGCTACTCAAAATACATTAAAGTATTTTAAAAGATACTGAGACTCGAATGCCTCTCAGCTTAGACTCAAAGTTTAAAAGTTTCTCATTCAAATTCTGCATACATCTTGACAATCAGGATTGAAAAAAAGAGACATCCTTCTCCTCTCACTACTCTATTTATAAAGTTTTATCAAAAACCTTTGGAATGGAAGAAATTTCTTACAATTGGAAAGTGTGCGTTTAGCAAGTATGGAGAAAAAGGCATATTTATAACCCTGAAATATATGAAGTTTGCCTACAGACTAATGCAACCAACTATTCTCAGTTTTAGTTATCTGTCATTTACTAATTTGGACGCATATTCTTTGGTAGAAATGGTGTCTGAGTCGTTTAACCTCTGCTGTGCTTGGCGCTCAGTCATGTCTGCCTCTGTGTGACCCCGCGGACTAGAGCCCACCAGGCTCCTCTGTCCATAAGATTCTCCAGGCAAGAATTATGGAGTGAGTTGCAATGCCCTCCTCGAGGGGATCTTCCCGACCCAGGGATCCTGCATTGCAGGCAGATTCTTTACCAGCTGAGCCACCAGGGAAGCCCAAGAACACTGGAGCGGGTAGCCTACCCCTTCTCCAGGGGATCTTCCTGACCCAGGAATCGAACCAGGGTCACCTGCATTGCAGGCAGATTCTTTACCAGCTGAGCCACCAGGGAAGCCCAAGAACACTGGAGCGGGTAGCCACCGCAGGCTGTCTTCACCAGGGGCCAGGATGCTCTACCTTCCGCTAACAAAAATCGGTTGCAGGCACCACCGTCTTTCTTACGACTCAGAGAAGACGCTGCCTGCTGTGTGGCTGTGGAAGTGGCAGAACTGGGGTCGCTGCAGAAAGGACGGGAGCAGGTCCGTCTCCACCGTCTATGCTGCCCACAGACAGACTGGGCCGGCAGGACCTCCTGCAGACCCAGCGGTTAAGACTCCGTGCTTGCACTAGAGCGGCCCGGGTTCGATCCCTGCTCGGGGGACGAAGATCCCCCCGCCGCAGGGAGTGCGGGCCTGCTCAGCCATTCCGACTCTTGGAGGATGTATTATTAAATCACAGCGCTTCAGGCCAAAGCCTCGTCAAGGCTAACTATTCCGTAAACTGTTTCTGCAGCATGTCTTTGAAATCAACTTCTGAGTGAACAAAGGGGCGGGAAAATGCCTCCAGTGGCCATGCCGGGTGATGCGGGGCGGCGCGCGGCCTCCGGGCCACCAGCCCAGAGCCCCGCAGGCGCAGCCGGACAGCGCTGTCCTTGCGGGCTCTCGGGCCTGCCGTGGGGCCTTCCGAGTTCAAGGCACGGGCGTCGTCCCAGTGTCGCTGAACAGAGTCACCCGACAAGGAAAGCGGAAATTAAGCGCTGTTTCCAAAGCGAGAGCCGGGACTGAGGGCTAGCAACGCGATTCTCAGAGCTCGCTAGCGGCCGGAGGAGCTAATTTGTTCCGAGAGGAATCTCATATTCTTATTGCCCAGAACTGTGTCAGAGAAGTGGGGAAGGGGCCCTGCGGCTGAGTCAGCGGGCTCGTGGCTGCGTCCCGCCTCTGCTGGTTCGGCCCCTGATATTTCCACTGAGTGGCTCTTTCCCATCATTAACATGGAGCCAATAAAAGTCATCTCTAGTGCCAGCTTGCTGTAGGAATCAAATAATGCGATAATAGCAAAGGGGATCTGTAAATAGCAAAGACCTACAAAAATATTAAGAAATCATTTTTTTGGTCACTTGAATGTTAATATGTTCAGAATTTCCAGAAGACACGTTTAGCCGATAAACTTGATCGTTGTTTCCCCTCCTCTAGTCTCTCTGCTGTCCTTCAGCATTCTGGGTCTGTTCTCCTTGAAATAAGATGGTGAACGGGGCTCGTTCTGCCTCCACGTTTCTTACACCACTCGCATTGTCAGAGTCTCCATGCTGATCAGACATCCTTCATTACCATGTAGTATTTTAATGCTCCATCCTGATGTGTGTAATTCTTAAATAAATGCAATTTAGCAAATCAGCCAAGTAGTGGGAGTTAGGATTTTTTAAATAAGAATTTTAAGTGCTGTTCTGTACTTTGTTGAATCAGAAGGGGAAAAACAGCACGTTCTGTGAACACATTTTTAAGCTCACTAAGACTTGGTGCATTTAGATGACTCTGGACTAAAGGCTAGGAGAGTCTTCCTTCAGCATCGCAGAGTCTCAGGCTAATGCTGGTTTAGGTGCTTTGCTGGCTGGTTTGCATAGAATAAAGGCCAGGTGCAGTTACCTTGGTTCCTTCCTAGAACTTACGCTGTCACTAAGGCTGACTTGGTGAATGGAAGCAAGTGTAACAAGGAACCAGGAGAAGGATTCATGATCTGGTGGGGAGCCATGTCTCAGGTGTATCCCTGGATTCTCAGGAAATCAATGTGACATACAGGTTTCCCTAGAGAATCTTTACATTCAGCCAAGACAAACTAAACGGAGCGTGACTCTCAAGAGCGGTACCTCCAGATCACCACCAGCGTGGGTGATGGGCCCGGAGCACAAATGCGTGGAAACGGTTTGGCTTCCAGAGAGAACTGCTCCAAGGCAGAGCCGACTCTGCAGTCCTTGCATGCTGGACGGCATGCCACCCCGGACTCTCCGTGCATGAAACTCAGACAAGAGGATACTTTGTGCCTCTGATGCAAGACTGTTTTAGCAAACTGTGTGCACATCAGATTAGACAGTTTTGAGTTCTCCATGTAAAATGAGATGCCAGAGAAGCTCCTGTGTCCCTTACGCCCAGAACCTAAGCACCTGAGGCCAATTCCAAGCTAGCTCTGGCTGTTTCACATGATTTTCCTAAAGTCACTGGCAAGGCAGACGCTGAGTCTTGAAGTCTGACCCCCATAGTCAGGCATGTCCCCAAAGCTNTTTGTTTTCTTTGGAGTTAATGATTACCTGAGTTTTTTTTCCTACTTTCACACAACAATTATGCAAATGTTTCCTCAGCAGGTTTCCTTGCTTCAGCTGGAATCCTGGCTCATCTTGAGAACCTTTTGCAGAGCCCTCTGCCTCCTCTCATCTGGGCAGGACGGCTTCCTGAACTTGACTATCATCCTGAAAATACCATATACTCTCTCGGATTACATCTTAATTTCCCCAAACTCATGTCTTCTCTTTTCTTGGCTTCCGGCCTTAATTTTTCACACCAGAGTCTCAAGTAGATTCTTGAAAAAAGGTACATTGGAGAGAAGTAAACCTTTAGAGACCTTTCATGTCTGAAAAAAAGTATATATATACATGTATTTACCCTTCACTTCATTGGCAATTGCCTGGGTATAATTTGAAGTTACACTCATCCAGATTAAAAAAAATTTTTTTAGTGTGCTAAGAACACTAAATATGAGATTTTCTTTCTTCACAGAATTTAAAATATACAGTTCAGTATTGTTACCCACAGGTGCAATGCNGGGTATAATTTGAAGTTACACTCATCCAGATTAAAAAAAATTTTTTTAGTGTGCTAAGAACACTAAATATGAGATTTTCTTTCTTCACAGAATTTAAAATATACAGTTCAGTATTGTTACCCACAGGTGCAATGCTGCACAGGAGATCTCTTACTCATCCTGCATAAATGAAGTCTTATACGTGCTGGTTAGCAGCTCCTCACTTCCCCCTCCCCGTGTCCTGGACGGCCGCAGTTCTGTCTGCTGCTTCCAGGAGCCTGACTGTGCTGGAGGCCTCCCATCCGTGCAGTCACGCAGTGTTGGCCCTTCTGTGACTGCGTTACTTCACTTAGCATAACAATGCAAGTTTCACCATGGTGCCACATATCGCAGGGTTTCCACCTTTTTTGAGGCTTAATAATGTTCCGTCGGGCTCTGCTGGCGACTCAGGTGCCTGCAGGGCAGGAGACCCTCTGTACATTCTGCATTTCTTAACCCATTAACTGCGATTTAATCTGCTTCTGCGTCTTGACCGTTGTTAACAGCAAGGTAGTGAGCGCAGTGTGCTAGCATCTCCTGGAGGGGCTTCTTTCTTCTGGATGAGCATCCAGGCGTGGGGAGAGCTGGACCACACGGCAGCTTCGCACCACTCCCGGAGCAGCCTCTGGCTGCTTCCGCGGGCTCTCACCGGTTTGTATCCCAGTAGCAGTGATTGGCTCCCATTCATAAGCCACGCTCTGCTGTTTTCCAGCTTCCAGCGTTCCTCTGGAGAAGTCTAAAGTCGTTCTGGTTTCTGATCCCTTGTATATTATTGGTTTCCTTTCCTTTTTGGAAACAAACGACAAAAAGATTCCACAGTCTGGAAATTTATGTTTTAGGAATTTGTGTTAGTTTATTGGTGGATTCTTCCCCTTCCAATGAGCTTCATTTCTCTCTCTCTCCCTNGTGATTGGCTCCCATTCATAAGCCACCGCTCTGCTGTTTTCCAGCTTCCAGCGTTCCTCTGGAGAAGTCTAAAGTCGTTCTGGTTTCTGATCCCTTGTATATTACTGGTTTCCTTTCCTTTTTGGAAACAAACGACAAAAAGATTCCACAGTCTGGAAATTTATGTTTTAGGAATTTGCGTTAGTTTATTGGTGGATTCTTCCCCTTCCAATGAGCTTCATTTCTCTCTCTCTCCCTCTCTCTCTCTCTTTATTTTTATTTTTTTGCAGGGGTACTCTTTTGAATCTAGTTGTTTAATCTCCTGAATCTGTGCTGTTCAATAAGACAGCAATTAGAGACGTAATTTCTCACACCTGCATTTAAATTAATTGAAATTAAATAGATTTTAAAAATTCAGTTCCTCAGTCCCACTAGCCACATTCCAAGTATTCAATAACCACCTACAGTTAGTGGATACCATACCAGACGGTGAAAATATACAATATTTCCATCATCACAGAAAGTTCGGGGACAGTCAGTCCTAGATGGTCCTTTGATGTGCTGATCGTATTGTTTTCTATTTTACTAGATCTTTGTTAAAAACGTCTTATCTGGTTATTTGGCCATGTCACATCTAGTTGCGGCACGCAGGGTCTTTCTCTGGGGTGTGTGGACTTCTCTCTAGCAGTGGTGTGCAAGGTCAGAGCGTGGGGCTCATCGACAGTGTGCAGACTGTGCTGTGCCCGCCAAACTCCCCTTCACACACACATACACACACACACACACACACACACACACACACACACACACACACAAATGCGTTTCCCCGGCTGCTGGGCGTGCCCTTGGTTGAGAAGGTCACCTTGCAGTGAGCATGCGCTGTTTGTGGAGATCAGCTTGCTACAGCGATCGGCCACTGTCCTTGCCCTTCACCCGACTCAGAGCGATTCCGAAAGGCCATCTCAGCCGGAAGGTCTTTTTGTGATGATCGAGGACCTGACGTCTTCTGCTCAATCTGGCTTGCTTCCTTTCCCACACATATGTCGATCCCACTGAGACTTGCTTCCAAGAGAGCGGTCATCTGGTTGTGCATAAGAAGGGGGGAAAGCTGGATCCAGCCGCTTCTTAAAAATACTTTCCGGTCATCTAGTGGTCTTTCTGTGAGCCCCCACAGCTCAGTGTCCATCATTGCCACTTTCAGGGGTATCTGTTCTCAAGTTTTTCTATTCTTAATGACCACTGGGAGGTCCTCCAGTGGCATTTGCATTGCTTCTTAGCTTTTTCCACGGTTGGTTAGGATTTAGGCTTCTCAGATCCATTAAATCAGTTCACATATCACTCTTCTTGTGAAGCGACTTAGTAGTGGTATCTTTGACCTGTGGGCTTATATCTTAAAAAAAAACTCTTCCCAGTTGTTTTAGTCAAGTTTTGGAAATGCATGCATTTAATCTGCTGGTTTCCTGATGTAGACATCACTCTGCATCTAGAACTTCTGACATTTTTATTTGCAAGCCATGTTGTAAAGTAAACAGAAATACTCATCATTAAAGCTTTCGGGTTGCACTAAGCCAGGAAAGGAGGGTGAGTAAAAAAGGGATTATGTGTCTTGAAATTTGATCTATTCTTGGGGAAGTAAGTGATGGGAAACTATAAGACAGAGGTTCAGTCTGGAAGGAGTTATTACAGGTTTTGCAATTACAAGATGATATAAATGACTGAATATAGATTGAAACACGGACATTGTATCAAGGATCATGGTGGTTTTATGACTTGAATGACAGTCATAATTATTTTTAACAGCCATACTGAGGGGGTAGGATACATAAAAGGCAGGCACTTAAAAGCTACCTTTTCATTAAACCAGTATAATGAGATATAATACACAGCTGTATGTACTGTCCTAGACGGGAAAGAGTAGGATGAACTTCAAGAGGGCTTAGAGGAAAATGGCAAATATGATTAAAGGGCTGGGAATAGGGAGAATCTAAGTGGGAAGCCGAAGAACACACAGTTCATTCAGAAGAGAAGAATCAGATGGTTTCTAATGGCCCTAAAGCACGTAAAGCAATACTAATTCATTTTCACATTTTAAGTGCTTTTTCTGAGAAATTTAATGGGATAATTGGTGAGCACAGTGCTTTATTCATAGCGGGCCTATCAGGATTAGTTTCCTTCCATCTTCAAGGGTCCAAGCATGATAAAATGCTCTTTAGCTTCAACAGACGGGGTTAAGCTAACATAAGAATTCTCTAAAGGTGAGGATTACTGCAGGATAAATTTACTTATTTAAAAACTGATATTTGCCGAGAACAAGAGATGATGGAACTAGATCAACAAATGTGTGAAGGTGGTTTTCCTTCAATAAAGAACCTAGGAAAATACATCCTTATTTCTCCAGTTGCGTTTTATATTTACCTACTTTTTGACGTAATTTTTCATCAATGACCAGGCAATATTTTCTCCAATGGCTTACAAATGGACATTATTTGCATTTTTAATTAAACTGATATTGTGGATATGTTCCTTTTTACTGTGACACAGAGAAAGTGTAAAGGTTATGAGTCAAACTCAAGTGAAACAAAGCTTGAGTTTCTAGCCTGGCCTTGCCACGAAGTCGTTTTGTGCACTTGCACATGTTATTTAACTTTTGAGAACACTGATGATAATATTGCTTTTACCATAAGGTTGTTGAAAGGATTAAATAAATGAAAATATGGAAAGCATTTAGAAAAGTATCTGACGTATGATAAACAATAAGAGAAATCATTTTTATTCCAAAAAACATTTAAGGTGATTACAAAAATAGACGTATGGGAGGTTTTTAAAAATAAGAAAAAGAATTTAAGCATAGTCTTCATAATAATGAAATTAAACTCAAAAGCTAAAAGCTTAATATTGTTTATTAATAGTATTTAGTGCTATTATAAGATTTCTAGCTCAATTAAAAAGAGGAAAATGTGATTGGATGTAAAAACTATGATATCTATAAATAAATTTTCAAACCCCATATTTTGACTTAAAAATTTCTTTCCTCAGGATTCTCATAGTCACTAGGATAGATAACTTTTTTAAAATTACAAAACATAAATAGTTATGCAATCTCCACTGAGAGTTTGTTCAAATTTTAATATATATGTCTAACCGAGGGCCAGGCTCCCTCACGGTAAGTAAGCATTTTGTTTACTTGCTTTCTCCTAAACTCTGAAAAGCAGATGTAATGGCATGACAAAAATGCCCCCAAAGCCAGGAGCTTAGATTCCCCTGCTGAGCATTACATTCAGTCTAATGAAGTCAGATAGAAATCACATTTTTGGGTATCACATTGAAGAAAACCTTTACCCAAATCAGTAAGATATTTACCTATATTTCTTTTTTTTTAAGCACTGAGTTCTCTTTGAGTTGATTTGTGACTACAGATGTGAGGTGGTGGTCCAAATACATTTTTATTTAAATATAGATGCTCAGTATTTCCAGGGTCATCTGACTCAGTTCAATTCAGTTCAGTCACTCAGTCATGTCTGACTCTTTGCAACCCCATGAACTGAAGCATGCCAGGCCTCCCTATCCATCACCAACTCCTGGAGTTCACTCAGACTCACGTCCATCGCGTTGGTGATGCCATCCAGCCATCTCATCCTTGGTCATCCCCTTCTCCTCCTGCTCTCAATCCCTCCCAGCATCAGGGTCTTTTCCAATGAGTCANAGAAGGAAAGAGGGGTAGATACAAGTCAGCTGATCTTGGCTGCATAGAATGGGCCAAGTGTTTCTTTTTCCTTCATCTTTCCGTGTTGTTCTAAGTACTGTCTCTCCTTCAATACAAGTACCTCTTTCCTCTCCCAGGAGTATGCGTCAGCGTCCTCAAAAATCTCCAACAATTAAACACAAGAGGAGCCTGGGAACTTGAGATCTGAAAAATATCTCCACAATGTGCTTTAGTTAATGTTGCCAACAACCTTGCTCAACAAATCATTTAATGGAGATTTGACCAGTAGAGCTATTTATTACTTGCCTTAAGCAAACCTAACTGCTTCTGATAGAGGTAATTCTTACCTACAACTGAAAGAATTTTTCACGTGCGGGTAGCCACAAATTCATCTGGGATAGGTTTAGAGGAGGAGCCGTGATAGCTGATTACAGTCCAGTGAGAAATGGAGGTAAGGGATTCCTGTCAAAGTGATGTTTAGGGTCAGCTGCCATTCATTAACCTCTATTATGGGCTTCCCTCATAGCTCAGTCAGTAAAGAATCTGCCTGCAATGCAGGAGACCTGGGTTCGATTCCTGGGTAGGGAAGATCCCCCAGAGAAGGAAATGCAACCCACCCCAGGATTCTTGCCTGGAGAACCCCATGGACAGGGGAGCGTGATAGAGTACACTCCCCGGGGTTGCAAGGGCTGGACACAAGCTGGTGAATAAACAAGCACCGTGTGCTGGGCACTGAGCNCCCCAGAGAAGGAAATGCAACCCACCCCAGGATTCTTGCCTGGAGAACCCCATGGACAGGGGAGCGTGATAGAGTACACTCCCCGGGGTTGCAAGAGCTGGACACAATCTGGTGAATAAACAAGCACCGTGTGCTGGGCACTGAGCCACAAGCTCTCTATGCATTCTGGGTAAACTCATCCATCACCCTGACCGACATTTTCACAGACTGATCCATAGCTTACAACTGGGGAAACTGCCATGTGTGGCATTCTCTTCAGGGTCCCACAGCTAAGTAGTGTCAAACAGCAGGCTTTAACCCCAGGCCTGAGTTTGATTTCTAATGTGGCTTTACTCTAATATTCTGGGAATGATCGCAATCTACGAACAATGCTTTAAAAGTTGAGTTTAATCTTTCTACCTGTGCTCTAGAACATAATGATACATATTCTTTTTAAAATGTCATATTAGAAGAGACAAAAGTGAAATAAAACCTTTGGATAATCAACAAATTTCCCTCTCAACCCCAAAATAACAGGAAAAACTCTATTTGCAGTAAAATTCAGCTGCTTTAGTTCTAGATTAGAGTACATCCATCACTTAGGTACATGTGGCCCTACTTTTTAATTTTTCTTCAATAACCGAATAGACAATGAGGTCTGAAAACCACCTCTGGTACTGTTTTCAGTCCCCTCATTGAGACAATGAGGCTGCAGTTATAAAAACTTTGCTATTCCAGTCTTTAGGCGCAGTTCCCTGAGCTGTTAACGTGCACGGCATCATTCCTTGGCCTCATTCACAAAACCTTTGTTTGACCCTCTCCCCAGGTATTTCTGCCTCTTCCCTAGAAATGGTGATCTTTGTGCCACTGTGGTTGCAGGCAGGACACATACAACGTGCCCTACCGTCTTCTCTTCTCTGCAGACGACACACAGAGCTGAGCCCTCCCACAAACAGAGCTGAGCCCTCCCACAAACAGAGCTGAGCCCTCCCAACACTGGGCCTGGGCGTTTCTCCAGGGGGCCCCAGGGGAAAGAAGGCCACCACGCCTGACCACTGTCTGCGAGCAGACAGATGTTTCATCGGACAGGCGTGGCCCCCGATTGCTCCTCAGAAGCCACTTCTTTCTGAGAACAAGGTGCTGAGACAAACTCACTCCCTTGATACTTGACTTTAAGGAAAGCAATTTAAGATTTCTTTAGACTTGCAGTTGTTCGGTATAAAAGAATTTGGATTAAATGAGAATCGGAGGATCAAGCTAACCCTCTCTAATTACGCAAGGCTTTAGAGGGATAAATCTATGGTCTTTGCAGGGTGAGGGGAATAATTGTCGGTACCAACAAGCATAAGGCCAGCGTACACGCAGCGTGGTTAAGGGGGTCTGGGGCTCTGGAACTACTTAGTCTAGGACCCAAAAGAAAATACTTGGAGATTGCATGGCAAGCGATTGGACCTAAAGTTATTCATTCATTCAGCATATTTTTGCTGAGTGCCTGCAACGGCCGGGAACTGTTCTGAGTGTTGGGAAACACGTCAGTAAAGCAAACAGAACAGATTTCTGTCCTGTGTCCTGAGAGAACTTACACTCCGCTTCTGAGAGAAAAACAATAAACTGCAAACAACCGTATGGTTTATTTGGGGGCTTTAAACGCTACAACAGAAAGAAACAGTAGAACAGGGTAAAGGGGTATAGAATTAGGAAAAGGTGGAGTAAGGCTCTGGTNAAGCGATTGGACCTAAAGTTATTCATTCATTCAGCATATTTTTGCTGAGTGCCTGCAACGGCCGGGAACTGTTCTGAGTGTTGGGAAACACGTCAGTAAACCAAGCAGAACAGATTTCTGTCCTGTGTCCTGAGAGAACTTACACTCTGCTTCTGAGAGAAAAACAATAAACTGCAAACAACCGTATGGTTTATTCGGGGGCTTTAAACGCTACAACAGAAAGAAACAGTAGAACAGGGTAAAGGGATATAGAATTAGGAAAAGGTGGAATAAGGCTCTGGCGTGAGGTTCTTAAGTGCTGCTTAATGAATCTTCCAAATATTAATAAATAAACTGTGGGTTATTGCTGGTCCTCTTTGAAGCAAATGATGGGAAGACCACAGTGCAGATCTCAGGTCAAGCCAAAGCAAGAGGGAAGGAAGAAAAACCGGGTGAGAGTGTTTTAGACCTCAGTGCAGTTCCAAGGAAAGTTCTCCAAGGCCATCACGGAGTGACCTAGCCAAACCAACCCTCAGAGCATCATCGCCTCTCCTTGGAACGGACCTGTCTCAGCAGCCGTGCCTCGCTCAGTCACTGGCTGGTAGCAGCCCGGGCAAAGTCTGGTCTGTGCCAACACAGCGATGTGCTTCAGAGGACAGCAGCTGGGGTTAGCAGCCACACTCCCGTGTAATCAGAGACATGAGACGCCCTTTCTCGTGGTGGCTACTGTTAGCGTGGCAGACATCTCACATGTTTAGCAGAATAGCATCCCTACCCAGCCACTGCACCTCCGTCTCCCACGGGAGATGAAGACTCCTCTCCAAGTGCCGCCTCGGTAAACTGCCCCACCCAGTGTGTGGGGCAGCCTTCACCGGAAGGATGGGCCATCCTTCCTGCTGGACCATTCTTTATCCTCCGGTGACTGCAGTCTTGAACAGCGGCTCCAAGATCAAAAATGAAGGACACAGATTTATTTAGCAGTGAAGACCAGAAGAATCTTGCCCGTTATTCCTGCTTCCAAGACCTCATGGAACACCACTGCCTCTTGTTTTTTTTCAAAGACTGGCTGCTCATTCCTTTGTTTGGGGCCATATGTTGCAACATATGCTTTCAATAAGTTAATATTTTTGCCTCCAATAACCAGAATCAATTTATATTTGCATACTAGATATATATCTACTTCTCATGGTTAAGAGCTCTGAAGAAGTCAATACCTATAAAAGTATTTTGTGCTTTTTGTCTATTAAGTAAGGATTTTACCTGAATATATAATGTTTTGATTCTTTAATCACTAAAAATAAAAGTCAGGCACAGCCATGGCTCTGTGTGTGAGACAGTCGCTCAGTCGTGTCTGACTCTTTGTGACCCCATGGGCTCGAGCCCACTGGGCTCCTCCGTGCATGAAATTCTTCAGGCAAGAATGTTGGAGTGGGTGACCATTCCCTTCTCTAGGGGATCTTTCCGACCCAGGGATCCAACCCAAGTCTCTTGCTTTGCAGGCAAATTCTTTACTGTCTGAGCTACCAAGGAAACCAACTGTGTTAATTAACAGTTAAGTGTTCATATTTGTTGGTGGGGTCAGGGTGGGTATTTGTTATAAAAATCTCTGTATTTTGTGTATATATGAAATGTTTCATGGTTTTTTTCATTAAGGAAACAGGAGAAGTATTCAGCACTTCCTTGAACATCAAATCTAGGATTAAGCTGGAACAAAATCTTTTCAGATTGCTGGATTTAGAAAAGACCTTTAGAGGTGATACCAGCAACACTTCATTGTAAAGATGAAGATCCTGAGTTCAGGGTGGGTGAGTAAACTGTGCAAAACGGCTAATGTTATTGTTGAAAGAGATGGAATTAGACCTCAAGTCATATAATTCTCTGTTTCGTGGCCTTTGTGCTAAAAAAAAAACCCAGCGCATTTCTCCAAACATTAAAAAAAGAAAAAAAGGAATAGTTCTCATATGAGAAAATAATGTGGCTTTTATGATTTTAGAAAAGGAAGCATTGTACTTATATATGTTATTGATTAAAAAAGGCCAGGCCACATAACAAATTCCACATTAATTAAGTCCTTTTTAAGCAATTAGGCGCAGAGTTAGAATCTGTGTTTAAAAGCCCGGCCAAGTAAGGCAAAATGGATGGAAAATAAGCCTCGCCAGGACCCCGGCGCCTGGGGCGCTCGCTGCACCCACCGCGCTCAGCGGAGCCGCTTTCACCCCAGGCCCGCCCCAGACAGACAGCATCTCGGCAGAAGCAAGTCTCTGCGTCCCATTTTCCGACCCGCTTCCAGAGGATCAGAGGCACTTTCTCGACAAGAAAAGCACAGAGGAGACGCGCGGGTAGGGACTGGGCTTGGCCCGGCGGGGGAAGGAGGCGCNCTTCCAGAGGATCAGAGGCACTTCCCTCGACAAGAAAAGCACAGAGGAGACGCGCGTGTAGGGACTGGGCTTGGCCCGGCGGGGGAAGGAGGATGGCACAGACGGATGGGGTGGCAGTGACCTGTGTGCAGGACCACGTGCGAAGCGGGTGTGTACGCGACCACGTGCGAAGCGGGCAGCCCGTGGGAGGCTGCCGTGTGACACGCGGGCTCAGCCGGGGCTCCGTGACCACCTGGGGTGGGGTGGGGTGGGGGGAAGGCCCAGGAGAGAGGGAGGCATGGCTGATTCACGCCGCGGCACAGCGGAAACGAACACCACGCCGGAACAGACCCAGGCTGGTTGCATTGAACGGTACCAGCTATTTCCCAGAGCGGCTACATGTTAAGGGCTGGGGTAACGAAGATATGTGTCTCTATTAAAGTATTGCTTGTGGCTTTTGCATATGTATATATTATATGTATACATAAATGTAGATGTATCATCTCTTAAAAGGTACACATGAAATTTTTCAAAAAGTACATTTTGAGCCTGTAGCTGTAATTAAAACAGGACAGTTTGGAATTCTGCTAAACCATAAGAGTTTCAGTTTGATAGTCACCCTAACGGATATGGCATGTTCATCTTCAGAGGTTGGCAAACCAAATGGGAAATATTTTAACTTTGCCATTCTCTGTCTCAGCTACCCAAGCCTGCAGCTGCAGTGCTCCAACAGTAATAAACAGCACCTAAAAAGTGCGTGTGACCGCTTCCCTTTGTGAAACACGCATCCCACCAGATGTGGCCTGCGGTCGCTGCCTGGCCAGCTCGCTGTTAGAAGCCTGCAGGTTACTGTACAACGGTGGCTGCTCCCGGACCTTTGGGAGTCTCACCTGCCACAGTACTTAAGAAGCGCTAGCCCTGGGATTTCTTTGGAAGGAATGATGCTAAAGCTGAAACTCCTCTACTTTAGCCACCTCATGCGAAGAGTTGACTCATTGGAAAAGACTCTGATGCTGGGAGGGATTGGGGGCAGGAGGAGAAGGGGACGACAGAGGATGAGATGGCTGGATGGCATCACCAACTCGATGGACATGAGTTTGTGTGAACTCTGGGAGTTGGTGATGGACAGGGAGGCCTGGCGTGNCTACTTTGGCCACCTCATGCGAAGAGTTGACTCATTGGAAAAGACTCTGATGCTGGGAGGGATTGGGGGCAGGAGGAGAAGGGGATGACAGAGGATGAGATGGCTGGATGGCTGGATGGCATCACCAACTCGATGGACATGAGTTTGTGTGAACTCTGGGAGTTGGTGATGGACAGGGAGGCCTGGCGTGCTGTGATTCATGGGGTCACAAAGAGTCAGACACGACTGAGCGGCTAAACTGAATTGATTTGCTAGTGCAAGAATCAGGTAGCGTCTTTGTTCAGGTAGAACTGAGATTATGAATATCATAGTGGTACGAGCTAAAAGAAGATTATCCAGACAACCCTCCTCCAGAATAGAGGGTGACTATATGCTTTCTCTTTCAATAATGAGAATAGAGTTAATGATACTTCACCTGAAAAATAGGCTTAACTGTCAACCACCCAGAGAGGTCCCTGACAAGGCTTTTCTTCCAGTTCCAGCAGTAGAAGCTACTTTGGGGCTGTCTGGGTGGCATCACAGAGCAAAATCCACTCAAATCAGAAGGCTGAAGGAGTGAAATGAAATTGCAGTCAGAGTCTATAGAATCAGGACAAAGCAAGCTAAAACTTGTGAGAAAGAAGCTAAAAAGTGCAAGAAATTTCTACTCTGGCAATCTCTTTTATTCAAGAGAACAGGCAGCTTTCCAAACTATTAATATANAGTAGAAGCTACTTTGGGGCTGTCTGGGTGGCATCACAGAGCAAAATCCACTCAAATCAGAAGGCTGAAGGAGTGAAATGAGATTGCAGTCAAAGAGTCTATAGAATCAGGACAAAGCAAGCTAAAACTTGTGAGAAAGAAGCTAAAAAGTGCAGGAAATTTCTACTCTGGCAATCTCTTTTATTCAAGAGAACAGGCAACTTTCCAAACTATTAATATATATTAAAACCATTAAATTATATTCTACACAATAAAACAACCTTAAGCAGAGGGGATTTTTTTTAACCTCAGAACACGTTCTGAGGTTAACATTTCCCTGTTCAATAGTTTCTTTTCTTAGAATTGTTAAGATTTCTGTTGCTCTTTGACTCCTACTATATTCCTAAAACAGAGTTTTTTTTTTTAAATTGTGGAACATAACATTTCAAAAGATTATTTAGTAGACTTGAAATTGAAGAATTCTAGGGAAGTCAAGCCTTCAAGAAAAATAGTTCTCCTTATCATGGAGGAAATCAGCCTTCTGGTTATAGCTTGTTTTATTGTCCATCAGTAGAGACGTTCCAAGCCGTAAGAGCCTTTTTTTTTTTCACTTGATGTCAGTTATAATATGGTGTCTCTTGGATCCTCTCACCGGTACTCTATAGACTAGTAAATATTAAAAAGCAAAGACAGAAAAACCCCAGCTCATGTCGTCTCCTCTCAAATATGCGCCCAATAAAGTGCAAAAACAGGCAAGGTGACTTCTGCTGCAAATATTTGTTTTAGAGACATTCCTGACACTGACTTCTCTCTCATCCCCGAAATCAAGGCATCACTCAACATTGTCATTTCCAGGAGCTAAACTTGTGAAATCGCTTCTAAATCCATTCACTCTCCCATCTTAACTGGGCACATCCTATACTAATGCAGCATTCCTCAAACTTTAATCCCCTGNATCTCTTTTATTCAAGAGAACAGGCAGCTTTCCAAACTATTAATATATATTAAAACCATTAAATTATATTCTACACAATAAAACAACCTTAAGCAGAGGGGATTTTTTTTAACCTCAGAACACGTTCTGAGGTTAACATTTCCCTGTTCAATAGTTTCTTTTCTTAGAATTGTTAAGATTTCTGTTGCTCTTTGACTCCTACTATATTCCTAAAACAGAGTTTTTTTTTTTAAATTGTAGAACATAACATTTCAAAAGATTATTTAGTAGACTTGAAATTGAAGAATTCTAGGGAAGTCAAGCCTTCAAGAAAAATAGTTCTCCTTATCATGGAGGAAATCAGCCTTCTGGTTATAGCTTGTTTTATTGTCCATCAGTAGAGACGTTCCAAGCCGTAAGAGCCTTTTTTTCACTTGATGTCAGTTATAATATGGTGTCTCTTGGATCCTCTCACCGGTACTCTATAGACTAGTAAATATTAAAAAGCAAAGACAGAAAAACCCCAGCTCATGTCGTCTCCTCTCAAATATGCGCCCAATAAAGTGCAAAAACAGGCAAGGTGACTTCTGCTGCAAATATTCGTTTTAGAGACATTCCTGACACTGACTTCTCTCTCATCCCCGAAATCAAGGCATCACTCAACATTGTCATTTCCAGGAGCTAAACTTGTGAAATCGCTTCTAAATCCATTCACTCTCCCATCTTAACCGGGCACACCCTATACTAATGCAGCATTCCTCAAACTTTAATCCCCTGGCTGCTGCTGCTGCTAAGTCGCTTCAGTCGTGTCCAACTCTGTGCAACCCCATAGACGGCAGCCCACCAGGCTCCCCCGTCCCTAGGATTCTCAGGTAAGAACACTGGAGTGGGTTGCCATTTCCTTTTCCAATGCATGAAAGTGAAAAGTGAAAGGGAAGTCACTCTGGGGGGCTCCTAAAAACACAGACTCTTGGACACACCTCCAGATCTGACTTGGTAGGTCTGAGCAAGGCCCGACAATGCATTTCTCACAGCTCCCAGTGACGCCGATGCGACTCGACTTCACGCCACACTCTGCGCACCCACTGGTCCGAGGGATCGTCGCCACGCGTCTGCACCACCCGCCTCACATGGCAGCAAAAGTGATCTCTGAAAAATGCGATCTTCATCCCGTGCCTCCCACTCAGAACACTTGGAGCGTGGCGCCCATTAGCTGGCTGTCGTGGCCTCAGCATGACAGTGACCTGACTCCCGCCTCCTTCCCCGCCCCCATGGGAACGTGGCTCTCCAAGGACCCTGGTATTCTCTCCTTTTCTCACCTGAGATGTTCTCTCCCAGGACCTTTGCACACACAACTCTGTTTGCCTGGGGTGCTTTCATTCTTTCCTCCATGGAGTAAATTCCCACATCCTCCAAAATTCAATTCAAATATCACTTCCTTGATGAAATCTTCCTTGTACACTGTATTTGGTCCAATCCCTCTGTTATTTCCTTCCACAACAGACTGTCATTTTTCTGCAACTACTTAACAGGTCATGTAATTATTTGATCTGTCTTTCTTTCTCAAGGACTTCCCTGGTGGCTCAGATGGTAAATACAGTGCGGGAGACCTGGGTTGGATCCCTGGGTCGGGAAGATCTGCTGGAGAAGGAAATGGAATCCACTCCAGTACTATTGCCTGGAAAATCCCATGGACAGAGGAGCTTGGTGGGCTACAGTCCAAGGGATCACAAAGAGTCGGACACGACTGAGTGACTTCACTTCACTTCTTTCTCAAAAGGGTATAAGGTTCAGAAGATCAAGAACTATATCTTTTTTTCTTGCACTCTCCCACATGCAAAGCAGAGTGCCCAGCCTAAACTTGAGAGGCACTCTAAACTCTGTATTAAAAGAACAGCGTTCCTCATTAGAAGATGAACTCCAATTTTCAATAATAAAGCTGGTTGCAAGACTGATCACTAATACTCAGTAAGCATTCGTGTGCCTGGCATTGTGCTCAGCTTTGGACAAGCAATATTGCACTTAAGCCCACTAAGGATATGCTCTTACTATTACGGCCGTATTCCAGATGAGAAAACTGAGCTTCAGGAAGTTGAAGAATCACCACTATATTTTCTACCACTTATTTCCTTTATCTGACCCTCTTAAGAGCTTTAAGATAGAAGTATTATCTCTGTTCACCTCTTACAGACAAGATAAGATGTTGAAGGTGAAACACCTTGGCCAAGGTCATGTCCCAAAGCCAAAGTCAAGAATGTCAGTGACTCAGCCAGGACTCAAGTCTTCACACAATAAGCTCATAATTTTTCCAGTCAAGCATATTGGAAACGGCAAAATGTACTCTCTATAATAAGATGATTTTTACTACGTTTCTGATTCAAATATGCATATGAAAATGTGAATTCATTTGAACATCCTGCCAAGTTGCTAAAGACTGACAACAGCATTGTTTCTTAGAAAGCGCTTTCAGCTTTGAGAGGTAGCTCCACATCAGGGCTTCTAGANGGCTACAGTCCAAGGGATCACAAAGAGTCGGACACGACTGAGTGACTTCACTTCACTTCTTTCTCAAAAGGGTATAAGGTTCAGAAGATCAAGAACTATATCTTTTTTTCTTGCACTCTCCCACATGCAAAGCAGAGTGCCAGTGCCCAGCCTAAACTTGGGAGTCACTCTAAACTCTGTATTAAAAGAACAGAGTTCCTCATTAGAAGATGAACTCCAATTTTCAATAATAAAGCTGGTTGCAAGACTGATCACTAATATTCAGTAAGCATTCGTGTGCCTGGCGCTGTGCTCAGCTTTGGACAAGCAATATTGCACTTAAGCCCACTAAGGATATGCTCTTACTATTACGGCCGTATTCCAGATGAGAAAACTGAGCTTCAGGAAGTTGAAGAATCACCGCTATATTTTCTACCACTTATTTCCTTTATCTGACCCTCTTAAGAGCTTTAAGATATAAGTATTATCTCTGTTCACCTCTTACAGACAAGATAAGATGTTGAAGGTGAAACACCTTGGCCAAGGTCATGTCCCAAAGCCAAAGTCAAGAATGTCAGTGACTCAGCCAGGACTCAAGTCTTCACACAATAAGCTCATAATTTTTCCAGTCAAGCATATTGGAAACGGCAAAATGTACTCTCTATAATAAGATGATTTTTACTACGTTTCTGATTCAAATATGCATATGAAAATGTGAATTCATTTGAACATCCTGCCAAGTTGCTAAAGACTGAGAACAGCATTGTTTCTTAGAAAGCGCTTTCAGCTTTGAGAGGTAGCTCCACATCAGGGCTTCTAGAGAGAGCAAAAACACTTCTTCCTTTCACATTCAGAGGGTCCCATTGTCTCCCACGCCAAGCACGGCGATGCCACCGCTGTCTCCAGGCTGCCACCCCATCCTCAGTGGCCGCCTCTCCAGCTGCCTGCCCTGTGCCTTTATTAAAAAAAAAAAAAACACAATTGGCGTGCAGTTGATTTACAGTGGTGTCATGGTGAGCTTAGAATGGCTGCAATTTATAATGATTTGCTTCTGCCGTACAGCAAAGGGAACCAGTTTTACATATTTATATATCCACTCACTTTTAGATTCTTTTCCATGTAGTTTATTACAGAATATGGGCTAGAGTTCTCGATGCTCAACAGCAGGTCCCTATTAGTTGCCTGTTTTATGTAGTCTTGTGAACGTGTCAGTCCCAACCTACCAGTTTATCCCCACCTTCAGCTCAGTTCAGTTCAGTCACTCAGTCGTGTCCGACTCTTTGCGACACCATGAATCTCAGCACGCCAGGCCTCCCTGTCCATCACCAACTCCCGGAGTTCACTCAGACTCATGTCCATCAAGTTGGTGATGCCATCCAGCCATCTCATCCTCTGTCATCCCCTTCTCCTCCTGCCCCCAATCCCTCCCAGCATCAGAGCCTTTTCCAATGAGTCAACTCTTCGCATGAGGTGGCCAAAGTACTGGAGCTTCACCTTTAGCATCAGTCCTTCCAAAGAAATCCCAGGACTGATCTCCTTTAGAATGGACAGGCTGGATCTCCTTGCAGTCCAAGGGACTCTCAAGAGTTTTCTCCAACACCACAGTTCAAAAGCATCAATTCTTCAGTGCTCAGCTGTCTTCACAGTCCAACTCTCACATCCATACATGCATGACCACAGGAAAAGCCACAGCCTTGACTACATGGACCTTTGTTGGCAAAGTAATGTCTCTGCTTTTCAATATGCTGTCTAGGTTGCTCATAACTTTCCTTCCAAGGAGTAAGTGTCTTTTAATTTCATGGCTGCAATCACCATCTGCAGTGATTCTGGAGCCCAGAAAAATAAAATCTGACACTGTTTCCACTGTTTCCCCATCTATTTCCCATGAAGTGATGGGACTGGATGCCATGATCTTCGTTTTCTGAATGTTGAGCTTGAAGCCAACTTTTTCACTCTCCTCTTTGACTTTCATCAACCTTTTCAGGTCCTCTTCACTTTCTGCCATAAGGGTGGTATCATCTGCATATCTGAGGTTATTGATATTTCTCCTAGNCAACTTTTTCACTCTCCTCTTTCACTTTCATCAAGAGGCTTTTTAGTTCCTCTTCACTTTCTGCCATAAGGGTGGTGTCATCTGCATATCTGAGGTTATTGATATTTCTCCCAGCAATCTTGATTCCAGCTTGTGATTCTTCCAGTCCAGCGTTTCTCATGATGTACTCTGCATACAAGTTAAATAAGCAGGGTGACAATATACAGCCTTGACGTCCTCCTTTTCCTATTTGGAACCAGTCTGGTCCATGTCCAGTTCTAACTGCTGCTCCCCCTCAGTAACCATGCTTTGTTTTCTACTGTGTTTGCTTCTGTGGCCTAGAGATTGTCATGCTGAGCGAAGCAAGTCAGACAAAAGCAAATGTCCCACGACATCTCTTTTATGTGGACTCTGAAAGGATGGTATGAATGAACCCACCCCCCTCGCCTTTTCCGGGTGGATGAGGAGGCACTCATCTCTCCCGGGTTCCTTATTCTGTTCACCCGCTCTGTGCCTGCATTGCCCACTGCACCCCCACCCCCCCCAGGGAGCTGTGACAGAAAAGACTAACATCAGAGGGACATGGGTGAATGAGCCTGCAGACCCAGCCCTGCATTCTTGAAGCAAGGACAACCTGGTCATTTCCTGTGCAAACATGCTGATTTAGTAACCTGGTAGATAGTCCTCCCTCTCTCTGTGTAAGCTATTTATTAAAATATATATATATATCCAAGCAATGGAACCAATTTCGGCCTAGAAACAGGAAGAAGAGGGGAGGATGGGGTCAGAGGCTGGAGGAAAACTTCACAGGAGAGGTGACCATGAGCTTTAAACAAAAGGGCAAAATGAGCTCCTCGGAGACAGACTCGTACGGTATCTCAGGGCCATCCCTAGTGTGAGTAGTACCGGGCTTCACTGGAAACAGCAAGAGAAATGTTTATATTCACTGAGCAAGTTATCTGTTGAGCGTTTCTGAAGTATCTTCAGAAGGACTCTTCTAGACAGATAGATACCACGACTGACATGGCACCAGACAGGAAGGCTGTGTCCGATCTCACGGGGGAGACAGATACATAAGGGGAAAGCTGGACACACAGTGGGCCTCTCAGGGGTGCTAACGGTAAAGGGCCCCTCTGCCGTTGCAGGAGACATAAGAGACGTGCGCTCCCTGGGCCAGGGAGATCTCCTGGAGGAAGGCACGGCAACCCACTCCAGTATTCCTGCCTGGGAAATTCTGTGAACAGAGGAACCTGTGGGCTACAGTCCACAGGGTTGCAAAGAGTTGGTTTATAAACAATACATTTTTTTTTTCCTCACAGCTCTGGAGGTTGGATGGGCTGGGCGTCTGACCTCAGAGTACCAGGGCCACTGGGCTCTGGTGAGAACCCTCCTCCAGGTTGTAGACTGCCAACTTCTCACCCTGTCCTTAGATGGTTGACAGATAATGGGTGAGCTCCTGGCCCCTTTCTACAGGGACACTCGTCCTACTCATGAAGACTCCACCTTCATGACCCAGTAATTCACAGAGACCTCTCCAAATACCACCAAAAGGGAATTGGGTCTTCAATATATGGATTCTAGGGGAAATAAAAACATTCAGTTCATTGCATGACGAATGAAGTTCACTGAAGTTCACTCAGTTGGTACCAACTACAAAGAATGGGCTTCCCTCACAGCTCAGTTGGTAAAGAATCTGCCTGCAACGCAGGAGACCCTGGTTCAGTTCTTGGGTTGGGAAGATCTGCTGGAGAAGGGAACAGCTACCTACTCCAGTATTCTGGCCTGGAGAATTCCATGGACTGTATAGTCCTTGTAGTCACAAAGGGTCAGACACGACTGAGTGACTTTCACTTCCACTTCACACTTTCACAAAGAATGGAAGTGTGATGGAAACAGAAGGATCAGATGGTCACAGCTGGTGAAGGCCTTACTGGTGAAACAGGCTTGAACTGAGTCTCGGTCATTTTATTAGCTCCACGTGAGCGGGCTTCCCAGGTGGCACGGTGGGAAAGAATGTGTCTGCCAAGGCAGGAGACGCAAGAGACGCGGATTCGATCCCCGAGTCGGGAAGATCCCCTGGAGGAGGACATGGGCACCCACTCCTGTATTCTTGTCTGGATAACACCGTGGCCAGAGGAGCTAGGCAGCCTGCAGTCCGTGGGGTCACAGAGGGTCGGACATGACTGAGCAGCTGAGCACTGAGAGCCAGGAGGTGGTGGAGAACCATTCTGGCAGGGAGAGCATTAGGCTCAAAGGCACGACGCAAGTCAGAATATGCAAGTTGTGGGGAAGAAAAAAGCTAAAAGTAATAAATCAGGCTGAGGTGGGGTAGGGGGTGCTTGGAGATGATGATTTTGCTGGGGGCGGGGGGCAGGGAGGGTGGAGAAGAAGAAGGCTGGGTTTGGAGACAGAGACAGCAGCCCGGAGAGAGCGCACCAGGAGCTTCGCCTGCAGCCTGAGGGTCTGCACTTTGCCTGAGAGCCCGCAGAGCCCCCGGGGCCTCCGTCACAGGAAGGCTGCAGGATCGAGCCTGCCCTGTAGGGAGCTATCTCTGGAAGTGATGAGAAGAAACGTTTTGAGGGAGGTCCACTGGAGACTAGGCGATTGGTACTGATGGAAGGGAGTGATTGCAGCCTGGGCCCAGAGCTAGAACAGTCGTAACAGAATCAGCAGCAGGAGAAGTGCTTTCCTAAGCAGGGCAAAGCGTCTCGGTGGGGGCTCTGGGGGGGTCCGAGCTCCTGGTAACAACTGCTGTGTAAATTGATGGGGGCACTGACACACAGAGCGCAGCTCTCTTTTCGTCCACTTGTAGCCAGTCAACGTTTTATAACTATTCATCCTGGAAATAGGCTCCTATCGTGTCTGCTGCTGCTGAGTCGCTTCAGTCGTGTCTGACTCTGTGCGACCTCATAGACGGCAGCCCACCAGGCTCCCCCGTCCCTGGGATTCTCCAGGCAAGAACACTGGAGTGGGTTTCCATGTCCTTCTCTAATGCATGAAAGTGAAAAGTGAAAGTAAAGTTGCTCAGTCGTGTCTGACTCTTAGCGACACCATGGACTGCAGCCCAACAGGCTCCTTCATCCCTGGGATTCTCCAGGCAAGAACACTGGAGTGGGTTGCCATTTCCTTCTCCAATGCATGAGAGTGCCAGTGTATGAGAGTGAAAAGTGAAAGTGAAGTCACTCAGTCGTGTCCGACTCTTAGCGACCCCATGGACTGCAGCCCACCAGGCTCCTCCGTCCGTGGGGTTTTGCAGGCAAGAGTACTGGAGTGGGGTGCCATTGCTTTCTCCACCTATTATGTCTAGTGTGGTGCAAATTTTGATGTTAGTTTTGTAATTCATACCCAACTGAGAAGAGATGCAGCCTCTCAGTTGAGACATCATAGAGTCCTTCAAGGATCTCCTTTCAGGTGGTGAGATGCCCATGGCTTTTTGGTAGGGTGTAGGGACCAGGAGACCAGCCCACAGGGCAGGGCTCAGAGTTTTTCCAGGGCCAGGTTTTGGATTCAGGCACCGAACGGGGATATTCTGAGGGCCTGGCATTCTGGGAGATGGGTTCTACTTGGGGGAACATGGCAGAAGGGAAAGAGATATTTACTGAATGACTATAATCTTCAAAACTTGCCTGGCATGCCTGCAGCTTGTGTGGTTCAAAGGTTCAACACCCACAAGAGCCCTAGAGCTTTGGTTTCAAGACTTGCTGCTGCCATTTTGAGATTTTTGAATTTTTCTTTTTTTAGCAAATGGGCTCTGCATTTTCACTTTGCAACAGCCAATTCTATGTAGCCTGTCCTGACAATGCCTGCTGAACAATAGTTATCTCATCTGGTCCTTTATCAGTCATCTCTGAGGCTGGCATTGCTAGATCAATNTGCTACGGGAGAAACCCTGAGGGCATCAGAGAGAGTGGAGAATAAAAACTGCTAAGAGAGAAAAGACGAATGGAGAATACAATGTACGGGTTTATAATAAGGTAGAAAGGAGTTTTGCCAAGTTTGATTCTAATGACTAGGATATGCCATCCATTAGCATACTGATTCAACAAAAACATGAGCTCTTCCTTGTGCTAGACACAATGCTAAACATTGAGAATGCAAACTGATTTTAAAGTAACTTTTTCTTTCAAAGTAAGAACAATTTAGCCAAGAAATATAATATTCTTAACTAATGTCAAATTATAAATTTGCTATCACTGCTAATTTTGTCTTAGAAACATCTTTCTCTTAAGATGCTTGTTGTGTATTGTCCACTAATTGCTTCCCTACTGATATTAGTTTTACTGTTTTATTAGCATATCCATTCACTTATTCACAGATTTAATTTCTATTCATTAATAGAAATGAATTAGAGACCCAACAGTAAAAACACACACCCACGCACACACACACATAGTCTCTACATTATTTTATGTAATCTCATCAGTAGCTTACAAAGAGCTAGAAAAGACAAAGATTTAAAAAGTGGTCAAAGAAATAAGTAGAATAAACACCACCTAGTGATCAAGAATATTGCAAATCTCTTTTCTGTTCTTTTTAAGACTCTCTTTCTTTAGCCTTGAGACAGTGGTGGCAGGAGTGTGTGTTTTGAGGGGTGGGGATATGTGTGTGTGTGTGTGTGTGTGTGTTTGTAAGAGAGAGAGACGGAACTTGAGGATTCAAGGGCATTAAGCTTGAGGGCTATAGTATCTACAAGAGGGAGTCACCTCACTTCATGAACTCTTGGTGGAAAACTGTTCGGTGACAACCCAGTATTTCCTGAGTGTCCTGAAATTGCCTTAGACACTTTATTCCTACAATCTCCAAAAGATATCTGACAAAACTTCATCTCCAAGTCAAATTTACTTTAAGTCATTCACTTCTATATTCATTCTTTCATCCAATCAATATGCATTGAGTGCCTGCTCTACACAATTATAAAATCCATGCTAAGTGGAAAGAGAAAAGTAATCAATTCATGTCAAGACCTCTCATTCCAGAACTTACATTCTTCTTGTAGGTGGAGGGATGAAACAGGCATATAATGACTAACAATACTATAACAATACTATTAACTATTTACATAAATTATGACAAATGACACAAAGGAAAATATGGAGGCCAGTACAGATTATAAGGGAGGAAACTGCACTAATCTGGAAAGAAGAATAACAGAAGTATTTTCTGAGATAGCGACATTTAATATCATAATGTAGCTAGATGAAGAGACAGAAACCAGAGAGATAATGACCCAAGCTTTGTGGTAGAAAAGGATCAACTGATGTGACTAGAATCATTACACTATAAAATCAGACGTAAAAGAAATAGCATTTCTATATTTCCCTTTAAATGACTCCAATCCTGCAAGATGAAGGAAATTCAACCTGTGTCATAATTCTGGCTTCTTGTCAAACTTCTCACAGCTGCTGTTATCCCAGATTTTCACCTGAACAGACTAGTCATGGAAGCCTCTTCAGCTATTAGAACACTATAGCCACAAGAGATGTGGGCAGTATGCTTTTGTGACAAATTTAAGCCCAGCTGCTCTTCTATTTCACTGCATCCTTGGGCATGGGAAACAGATTGCAGAAAGGACCCCTGGTCCCTTGGTTACAGTATTCCTAGATGTATCACTTGGGTCCCTAAGAGGAAACCAACCAAGAAAACACTTATAGTAGTACAGCTATCAGCCATCAACTTCCCACTCTTAACAGTGACTGCCCTTCTCACTTTGCATAAGCCCCTCAAAGAAGTTTAGGCTATTAAAAAAAAAAAAAGTTAAGTGGCTTGTAAGTTTTGTTTTCAGTATTCTCAAGTCAAGGGAACACAAAATCTTGAGTATTTGCTGAAGTCAATGTAAACATTGAAAAGGAAAAGTCAAGATTTAACATCTTAATAAATTATGAAGCAGCGCATAGCATGTTTAAAAAGTTAAAAATATCCCACAGTAGCCAGACATCCAAGATTTGGGAGACTATTACTATTTAGAGAGCAATAAAATCATACACAAATACCACCTACAATAGCATCTATTGTCGTATGAAATATTATGTTAATAATAATAGTTCAGTTCAGTTCAGCCACTTAGTCGTGTCCGATTCTTTGTGACGCCAAGGACTGCAGCACGCCAGGCCTCCTTGTCCATCACCAACTCCTGGAGTTTACTCAAACTCATGTCCATTGAGTTGGTGATGCCACCCAACCATTTCATCCTCTGTCATCCCCTTCTCCTCCTGCTTTCAATCTTTCCCAGCATCAGGTCTTTTCAAACAAGTCAGTTGTTCACATCTGTGGCCAAATAATAATAGTAGCATCTATCAATATGTTAATATTAATCATAATATAAATGATAAAATTTAATAAAAAATATACATATTATATATAGCACACAAACATATACATATTTTTAACTCTTCACTATCTGAAGTTAGAGTAACAGGTATATAGATTATTATACTAATTAATAATGAGTGAATGAAACTTGTTCAGTCATGTCTGACTCTTTGTAATTCCATGGTCTGTAGCCCATCAGGCTTCTCTGTCCATGGGATTCTCCAGGTGAAAATACTAGAGTGGGCTGCCATTTCCTTCTCCAGGGGATCTTCCTGACCCAGACCTAGGTCTGCTGCTTTGTAGGAAGAATCTTTATCATCTGAGCCACCAAGGAAGTCAACAATTAATAATGGAGGTATATGTTAAAATTAAAGTTACTATGAATCAGAAAAAATATTAGAAGGCCACCTAACTTTTCAGAACATGATAACCACAAGAAAGCATACAGTGTTAAATCTACTTTTGCAGGAGATGCCCCACACTCTTCACTGAAAGAGTACATTTTTAAGTCTCTCATCAGCTCACCTCATGAAGTAAAGAAAAGAGAAATGATCTAATCAGTCACATAGTTATTCTTCTGGATACCATAGTTCAAAATCCTGTGTATTTTGTAGGTAATTGAGAATTATAAGACTTTGTCATTTTTCTTCTTATTTCTAAGGCTTAAAAAAATTACTTATTTTCATCACAACAAAGGGACATGGAAGGGAAGTGACATAGAGAACATGGTTATCAAATTCAGGGTTTGACTAAGAAGATCTAGCTAGGATAGGACTTGCTCTAAAATATTTTCATTACATAGGTATACACCAGGGCTTATCTGATGGAGAAAGAGGAGGATGCTCTGAGAAAGGAAAGGGAGAGCTTGGAGGGTGCTAACAGCAGAGAAGTAGTTAATTTAAATTCGAAGCCCTGTGACTTGGCTCTGATGCATCTGGATCAGAGACTGAGTCAGTGAACAAATAAAAGCACTGTGAGTTGTTTGGATATGAGGAGAATTATGCTACCATTAGTGACAGAGAGAGTCAGCCAGAGAGAGAATCACAAAACTTGGAAGCTTGGTCATCTAGGGAATGTCTGCTTGCCTCCTCCTAAAGGTTGGCAGAGTGACAAACCGATGTTCAATATTTACAAAACACATATTCATTGCCTGCTTACCCTGAACCAGAAATGGAACAAAGTCTCGAGGTCAGGAAGGGGACAAAGAATAGATTAACTGTAACATTTTGACTACTCTCAGTCAAGAAATTAATGTGTTAATTAGTTTTGCTCATAATATGTTGCATTTGTACTAGAGTATTTTTGGATACTATCTTTATGATTATAAAAGTGTCCCTCAACTATATTATTTTCATTAGAAACATTAAATATATTTTCAACCATTTATTAATGTTTTATTAAATATTAACAATATTCAGTAAGCATTATTTAGTAACTATTATTGATGAGTTCATGAACAATTCTACTCACCAATATTTCCTTTTATTTAATATAATATTTAAGCACCCAAATTAGGAAGGATTACTTCACATTATAATCATAGAGGGTATATTTTTTGAAAGATGGTGACAAAGCTATGCTAACATGAGGCATGTCTTTAAGTGAAATGATATTCTGTTGTGTCTGATATGAATTAGTGTCCCTTTTGAAACAGTGTCTTTGTACTAGCTTGTAAGAGGGGTTTGAAAGAGGAAGCAGTGAGGAAAAAATAACTAGGCATGAAGACAATATGAAAAAGAAATACACTCCTTTCAAAGCACTGCCTCTTAAGCTGTCCCCTGAGGTGAGGTGAAGTCGCTCAGTAGTGTCCGACTCTTTGCAACCCCATGGACNTGTATATAAGCAAACCTACAAATAAAAAATTAGGATCAATTTCTGGAACGACTGATTCCCCCATGTCATTTCTTTCTTGCTCCCCACTTTCCTGGCTGAATTCCCATCTGGAATGTGGGTACTCACCAACCCTGCTAATTTTGCCTGGGCTTCTAAGATCGGACTGGAGAGGCCTCAGTGCCTCCTTTCCTTTGGGAGAACAGAAAGACGCCTGTGGCCTATGTAGGTGGTGATTGGTATTCCACATAAACCAACTTATTCAGCCTCTTTTTCTCTGCTAATATTTCCTACTACACTATCCATTTCTAATCTCTCTCTTTATCTGTAATTAAATAAGTTTTTTTCCTAGGACTCTGACTCCGTCCCCACCTTCAAATTACCCTGGATCCTCAGGGGCTGGACCCTGGCAGTGGTGTTTGCCACAAACAGTCTTCCCAGTTGTGACGGTCCCATGGAAGTTAGTAACTCCACTGCCCGCCACCGACCACCAGGGCCAGGGGACTAAAGGGTGTCCCCATGTGAACACAGTGGCTTTAGCAGGGCAGCTGGAGAGTATGTGGGTGGGGCACACTCGCCAGCCTCAGAAAGGCAGTGGGGATGCTGGGAGTGCACACACCCATGGGTTTTAGTGACGCAGCAGGAGGATGGCTTGCTGGCTGCAAATGGGAGGGAGAGAGTGCTCTGATGGTTCATGCTGGCTCACCCCGTCCAGGAAGCCGTGTGGTGTTGCAACTGCCCAAGGTCTCTGACTTCAGCAAGGCAGCAGGATTGCGCTTCATAAAGTGGAAAGAGGCATGCTCCAGGGACACGTGGAGAGTGTAACAATGGCGTAGGCCAGCACGTCCGTCTCCAGGAAGAGGCTTACCTGCCCAAGCGCTTCAGCAGAGGCTTTGACGTTAGCAGATGAGTCCCCTTCACACAGCCTAGACGCTTCACAGACTGCTGGTTTTTCACTGGGTCTTGGGGTGTGTGAGACCGTATGTGAGCTCATTAAAAGGAGACCTCAGTCTGTTGCAGCACTTTGGATCCCTTGGACATTTGCTCTGTCAGCTTTCTTAGCTGGGTGTTTTGGGCTCATATCTCTGGTGCTGTCCCAGGGCCCAGGGTGTCTCATCTCTCTGCTGGCATTCCCAGGGGCTAGTTCAGTTCAGTTCAGTCACTCAGTCGTGTCCGACTCTTTGTGATCCCATGAATCACAGCATGCCAGGCTTCCCAGTCCATCACCAACTCCCAGAGTTCATTCAAACTCATGTCCATCGAGTCAGTGACGCCATCCAGCCACCTCATCCTCGATTGTCCCCTTCTCCTCCTGACCCCAATCCCTCCCAGCATCAGAGTCTTTGCCAATGAGTCAGCTCTTCACATGAGGTGGCCAAAGTTCTGGAGTTTCCGCTTCAGCATCATTCCTTCCAAAGAAATACCAGGGCTGCACTTCTTCAGAATGGACTGGTTGGATCTCCTTGCAGTCCAAGGGACTCTCAAGAGTCTTCTCCAACACCACAATTCAAAAGCATCAATTCGTCAATGCTCAGAC
>SJYW01010634.1:30199-65531 GCA_006410735.1 Raphicerus campestris | reverse complement strand
GGTACCTCATGGGCTAGCCACAGATCCCTGTGTCCTCTAGAGGGGGAGCCAGACACTGCTGCTTCAGCTGGGGAGGAAAGCAGCAGTGCACGTCGCCAGGCGAGAGGAGGCCTGACTCCCCTGTGTGGGCTCCAGGGGACCCCAAGACCTATGTCAGCCCAGGCGATGCAAGCTCTGGCTCTGGCCAGAAAATGCTGCTGCAGCTTCAGAGGAAAACGGCCATGCACGTCTCCAGGCGAGTCGAGGCATGAATCACTTGTGGGAGCTCCATGGGAACCCCAAGACCTGTGTCAGCACAGCGAGGCAAACTCAGGCTCCGGCTTCAGCACCAGACGAGGACTGAGCACCCGGTGATGACTGGGGAGGAATCTCCAGAGCTGCCTCGTAACTCGCACGGAGACTGGCCTCTCCTGAGGACACAGGGGTGCGTCCCTCGGGTCCCAGTCGTAACTTGAGAGGACCCTGCCGCAACTTGAGAAAAAACAGAAGCTTCTCCCCTGCAGGCACATTGAGGACCTTCTCTGCTGCGGCATCTCAGGGGAAATCCCTCCTTCCCTCTTGGACCTCGAAAGGCTCCTTGACACCATTGCTGTGATCCAAGAAGTTCCCTGGCACACCTGGCCGCACTCGAGAGGAACACCAAGGATACCACCATGACCCAAGAGGAGCCCCGTTTTCCCCTGCTCAGCTCCAGATGAGTGGCCTTTTCCCTGCTCTGTCTGGAAAGGTTCCCGGCACTCCCCTCGCATCCCAAGAGAAGGCCCTCACACCAGGAGAGTCGAGAGGAGCCTCAGGGTTCAGGCCACCATTCCCGAAAATACCCAAATGCCTCGTCCACATCAGAGAAACCTAACTGCCCTGCACTGTGTTGCTGTTGCCCCAAGGCTCGACTACCAACTCACTGGCACGTGTGACAGCCATGGGGTACCTCGAGTGCAAGCCACGGATCCCTGTGTCCACTGGATGGGGAGCCGGACTCTGCTGCTGCAGCTGAGGAGGAGAGTGGCCGTGCACATCTCCAGGCACAACGAGGCCTGACTCCCCTTGGGGGCTCGAGGAGAACCCTAAGAAGTATGTCAGCACAGGGGAAGCAAATTCAGGCTCCAGTATCAGGACCAGACGAGGACTGAGGACTGGCGATGACTGTGGAGGAATCCCCAGAAGTGCCTCGCAACTTGCACGGACACTGGCCTCTCCTGAGGCCACAGGGGCAGGTTCCTGGAGTCCCCTTCATAACTCGAAAGTACCCGGATGCAACTGGAGATAAACCAGCAGTTTTTCCCCTGCAGGCGGGGTTAGGACCTTGTCTGATGTGGCGTCTCAGGGGAAAAAAGCCCTTCCCTGTGAGAACTCCTAAGGCTCCTTCACACCCTTGCTGTGACCAAAGAAGTTCTCTGCCCCACCCGCCCCCACAGGACAGGAACCCGAGGGTCCCGCTGCAACTCAAGAGGAGCCTCATTTTCCCCTACTCAGCTCCAGATTAGGTGCCCTTTCCCTGCTACATCTGGATAGGGTTCCGGGAGCTCCCCTAGCATCCCAAGAGGAGGCACTCCCACAAGGAGAGTTGCGAGAAGCCTCAGGGGTCCGGATACCATTCCCCAAGACCCCCAAAAGCCTGGTCCACTCAGATGCACCTGACTGCCCTGCACAGCCTCGAATGTCAACCTGAGGCTCGACTCCCGACACACTGGCACGTGTGACAGCCCTGGGGTACCTCGAGGGCAAGTCACAGATCCCTGTGTCCGCTCGATGGTGCGCCGGACACTGCGGCTGCAGCTGGGGAGGAAAGCAGCCATGCATGTCTCCAGGCGAGACGAGGGCTGAATCCCCTGTGGGGGCTCCAGTGGAACCCCAACACCTAGGTAACCATGGACGAGCAAGCTCATGCTCCTTGCTCAGAAACAGATGAGGACTGAGGACCCGGCGACGACAGGGGAGGAATCCCCTGAGGTGCCTCGTAACTCGCACGGAGACTGGCCTCTCCTGAGGCCACAGGAGCGGGTCCCTGGGATTTCCGTTGCAACTCGAGAGGACCTGGCCACAACTCCAGAAAAAGCAGAAGCTTCTCCCCTCTNCGCTGCAACTCAAGAGGAGCCTCATTTTCCCCTACTCAGCTCCAGATTAGGTGCCCTTTCCCTGCTACATCTGGATAGGGTTCCGGGAGCTCCCCTAGCATCCCAAGAGGAGGCACTCCCACAAGGAGAGTTGCGAGAAGCCTCAGGGGTCCGGATACCATTCCCCAAGACCCCCAAAAGCCTGGTCCACTCAGATGCACCTGACTGCCCTGCACAGCCTCGAATGTCAACCTGAGGCTCGACTCCCGACACACTGGCACGTGTGACAGCCCTGGGGTACCTCGAGGGCAAGTCACAGATCCCTGTGTCCGCTCGATGGTGCGCCGGACACTGCGGCTGCAGCTGGGGAGGAAAGCAGCCATGCATGTCTCCAGGCGAGACGAGGGCTGAATCCCCTGTGGGGGCTCCAGTGGAACCCCAACACCTAGGTAACCATGGACGAGCAAGCTCATGCTCCTTGCTCAGAAACAGATGAGGACTGAGGACCCGGCGACGACAGGGGAGGAATCCCCTGAGGTGCCTCGTAACTCGCACGGAGACTGGCCTCTCCTGAGGCCACAGGAGCGGGTCCCTGGGATTTCCGTTGCAACTCGAGAGGACCTGGCCACAACTCCAGAAAAAGCAGAAGCTTCTCCCCTCTGGGCGGGGTGATGCCCTTGTCCACTGCATCGTCTCGGGGGAAATTTCCCCTTCCCTCTTGGACCTCGAAAGGCTCCTTCACACCCTTGCTGTGATCCAAGAATTTCCCCACCCAACCAGTCCCCACTTGAGAGGAACCCCGAGGGTCCCGCCGCGACTCGAGAGGAGACTCGTTTTTCCATGCTCAGGTCGAGATGAGTGGCCCTTTCCCTGCTCCCTTGGGAAAGGGTTCCCAGCGCACCCCTCGCAGCCCAACAGGATGCGCTCGCACCAGGAGAGTCGGGAGGAGCCTCAGGGTTTGGGCCAACATTCCCCAACACCCAAAAATGCCTCGTCCACTCCAGATGCACCTGACTGCCTTGCACTGCATCGACTGTCACCCCGAGCCTCGACTCCTGACACACTGGCAAGTGTGACAGCCCTGGGGTACCTCGAGTGCAAGCATCAGATCCCTGTGTCCGCTTGATGGGGAGCCGGACTCTGCTGCTGCAGCTGGGGAGGAAAGCGACCGTGCACGTCTCCAGGCGAGACAAGGCTTGACTCCCTGGTGGGGCTCCAGGGGAACCCCAAGACCTATGTCAGCACGGGCGAGGGAAGCTCAGGCTCAGGCTTCAGAACCAGACGAGGACTGAGGACTCGGCGACGACTGAGGAGGCATCTGCAAGGCGCCTCCCAACTTGCACGGAGACTAGCCTCTCCTGAGGCCATAGGGGCGGGTCCCTGGGGTCCCTGTCATAACTCAAAAAACCCTGCCTCAACTCGAGAAAAAAACAGAAGATTCTCCCATGCAGGCAGGGTGAGGCCCTTGTCTGCTGCGGCATCTCAAGGGAAATCACCCCTTCCCTCTTTGACCTGGAAAAGCTCCTTCACATCCTTTCTGTGACCGAAGAAGTTCCCCGCCCCACCCATCCCCACTCGAGAGGAACCCCGAGGGTCACGCCGCGACTCAAGAGGAGCCCCGTTTTCCCCTGCTCAGCTCCAGATGAGGGGCCCTTTCCCTGCACCTTTGGGAAAGGATTCTTGGCGCACCCCTCCCATCCCAAGAGGAGACGCTCGCACCAGGAGAGTTGAGAGGAGACTCAGGGGTGTGGCCACCATTCCCAAAGACCCCCAAATGCCTCGTCCTCTCCAGATGCACCTGACTGCCCTGCACTGCCTCGGCAGTCAAACCGAGGCTCGACTTCCAACACACTGGCACGTGTGACAGTCCTGGGGTACCTTGTGGGCAAGGCACAGATCCCTGTGTCTGCTCGATGGGGAGCTGGACAGTGCTGCTGCAGCTGGGGAGGAAAGTGGGCCTCCAGGCGAGACGAGACCTGACTTCCCTGTGGGGGCTCCATGGGAACCCCAAGACCTATGTCAGCATGGGAGAGGCATGCTCAGGCTCCAGCCATAGCACCAGACAAAGACTGAGGACCCGGCAACGACTGGGGAGGAATCCCCAGAGGTGCCTCTCAACTCGCATGGAGACTGGCTTCTCCTGAGGCCACAAGGGGTTCCCTGGGATCCCCGTCATAACTCGAGAGGACCCCACTGCAACTCGAGAAAAACCAAAAGCTTTTCTCGTGCAGGCAGTGTAAGGCCATTGTCCGCTGTGGCGTCTCAGGGGAAATCAACCCTTTACTCTTGGACCTTAAAAGCCTCCTTCGTACCCTTGCTGTGACCCAAGAAGTTCCCCGCCCCACCATTTCCCACCTGAGAGGAACCCCGAGGATCCCTGCGCAACTCAAGAGGAGCCCATTTTTCCCCTGCTCAGCTCCTGATGAGGGGACCTTTCCCTACTCCGTCAGGAAAGTGTTCACGGCGCTCCCCTCGCATCCCAAGAGGAGGCACTCACACCAGGAGAGAGGAGAGGAGCCTCACGTTTTGGGCCACCATTCCCTAAGACCCCCAAATGCTTCGTCCAATCCAGATGAACCTGACTGCCTTGCACTGCCTCGGTTGTCACCCCTAGGCTCGAATCCCGACACACTGGCACGTGTTACTGCCCTAGGGTACCTAGAGGGCAAGTCACAGATCCCTGTATCTGCTCGATGGGGAGCCGGACACCGCTGCTACAGCTGGGGAGGAAAGCGGCAGTACACGTATACAGGCGACAAGAGTCCTGACTCGCCTGTGGGGGAGCCAGGGGAACCCCAAGACCTATGTCAGCCCGGGAGAGGCACGCTCAGGCTATGGCCTCAGCACCAGCCGAGGACTGAGGACTTGGTGACGACTGGGGATGAATCCCCAGAGGCGCCTCCTAACTCACACGGAGATTGCCCTCTCCTGAGGCTACAGGGGCAGGTCCTTGAGAGGACCCTGCCACAACTCGAAAAAAACCAGAAGCTTCTCCCCTGCAGGCGGGCTGAGGCCCTTGTCCGCTGAGGCGTCTCGAGAGAAATCACCCCTTCCTCTTGAATCTGGAAAGGCTCCTTCACACCCTTGCTGTGATGCAATAAGTTCCCCGCCCCACTCGAGAGGAACCCTGAGGGTCCTTCCACGACTCAAGAGGAGCCTCGTTTTCCCCTGCTCATCTCCAGATGAGGGGACCTTTCCCTGCTCTGTCGAGAAAGGGTTCCAGGCGCTCCCCTCGCATCCCAAGAGGAGGAGCTCACAACAGGAGAGTCGGGAGGAGCCTCAGAGGTTGGGCCACCATCACCAAGACCCCCAAATGCCTCATCCACTCCAGATGCACCTGACTGCCCTGCACTGCTTCGACTGTCATTCCAGGAATAAACTCCCTAAACACTGGCAAGTGTGACAGCTGTGGGTTACCTCGAGGGCAAGCCACAGATCCCTGTGTCTGCAGGAAGGGGAGCCGTACACTGCTGCTGCAGCTGGGGAGGAAAGCGGCCGTGCACGTCTCCATGCGAGAAGAGACCTGACTCTCCTGTGGGGGCTCCAGGGGAAACCCAAGACATATGTCAGCTCGGGCCAGGCAAGCTCAGGCTCTGGCCTCAGGCCCAAATGAGAACTGAGGACCGGGCGACGACTGGGGAGGAATCCCCAGAGGCACCTACAAACTCGCAAGGAGACTAGCCTCTCCTGAGGCCACATGGGGTGGTCCCTGAGTTCCCCATCGTAACTCGAAAGGACCCCGCCGCAACTCGAGAAAAACCAGAAGTTTCTCCCCTGCAATCCAGCTGAGGCCCTTGTCCACTGTGGCGTCTCGGCAGGTATCACCCCTTTCCTCTTGGACCTCGAAATGCTCCTTCACACCAAGCTGAGACCCAGGAAGATCCCCACCCAACACGTCCCCACACGTAGAGGAACCCCGAGGGTCCCGCCATGACTCAAGAGGAGCCCCATTTTCCCCTGCTCAGCTCCAGATGAGGGGCCCTTTCCCTGCTACATGGGGAAAGGTCTCCTGGCCCTCCTCTCGCATCTCAAGAGGAGGCGCTCGCACCAAGAGAGTCAGGAGGAACCTCAGATGTTGCGCTACCATTTTCCAAGACCCCCAAATGCCGGGTCCACTCCAGATGCACCTGACTGCTCTATACTACCTCGGCTGTCACCCCGAGGCTCGACTCCTGACACACTGGCATGTGTGACAGACTTGGGGTACCTCGTGAGCAAGACAAATATCCCTGTGTCTGCTCGACGGGGATCTGGACACTGCTGCTGCCACTGGGGAGGAAAGCGGTCGTGCATGACTCCAGGAGAGATGAGGCCTGACTCCCTGGTTGGGGTTCAAGGGGAACCCCAAGTCCTATGTCAGCACGGGCGAGGCAAGCTCAGGCTCCGGCCTCAGCACCAGATGAGGACTGAGGACCCGGGGACGACTGGGGAGGAATCCCCAGAGGTGCCTCGCAACTCGCTCAGAGACTGGCCTCTCCTGAGGGCACAGGTGCGGGTCCCTGGGGTCCCCATAACTCCAGAGGACACCACTGCAACTCGAGAAAAACCAGAAACTACTCAACTGCAGGCGAGGTGAGGCACTTGTCCAATGTGGAGTCCCTGGGGAAATCACCCCTTCCCTCTTGGACCTTGAAAGTCTCTTTCGCACCCTTGCTGTGACCAAAGAAGTTCCCTGCCCCACTCGTCCCCACTCGAGAGAAACCCCAAAGGTCCCGATGCGACTCAAGGGTAGCCCCGTTTTCCCCTGCTCAGCTCCAGATGAGGGTCCCTTTCCCTGCTCCTTCGGGAAAGAGTTCTCGGTGCACCCCTCGCATCCCAAGAGGAGTCGCTCGCACCAGGAGAGTCGGGAGGAGCCTCAGTGGTGGGGCCACCATTCCCCAAGATTCCCAAATGCCTTGTCCACTCCAGATGCACCTGACTGCCCTGCACTGCCTCGAATGTCAACCAAAGCTCGACTCCTGACACACTGGAACGTGTGACTACCCTGGGGTAACTTGAGGGCAAGCCACAGATCCCTGTGTCCACTCAATGGGAAGCTGGACACTGCTGCTGCAGCTGGGGAGGAAAGTGGCCGTGCATGTATCCAGGCGACAAGAGCCCTGACTCCCCTGTGGGGGCTTCAGGGGAATCCTAAGACCTATGTCAGCACGGGACAGGCATGCTCAGGCTATGGCTTCACCAATAGCTGAGGACTGGGGACCTGGCGATGACTGGGGATGTATTCCCAGAGGCGCCTCACAACTTGAACAGAGACTGGCCTCTCGTGAGGCTACAGGGGCGGGTCCATGATGGGACCCTGCTGCAACTCGAGAAAAACCTGAAGCTTCTCCCCGGCAGGCAGGGTGAGGCCCTGGTCCACTGCAGCATCTCGAGTGAAATCCCCCCTTCCCACTTTGACCTCGAATGGCTCCTTCACACCCTTGCTGTGACCCAAGAAGTTCCCTGTCCCACCGGTCCCCACTCGAGAGGAACCCAGAGGGTCCCTCTGCGACTCAAGAGGAGCCTCGTTTTCCCCTGCTCATCTCCAGATGAGGGGACCTTTCCCTGCTCCAACGAGAAAGGGTCCTCGGCAATCCCCTCACATCCCAGAGGAGTCGCTCGAAACAGGAGAGTTGACAGGAGACTCAAGTGTCGGGCCACCATTCCTCAAGACCCCAAATGCCTCGTTCAAACCAGATGAACCTGATTGCCCTGGACTGCCTTGAATGTCAGCCTGAGGCTCGACTCCCGACACACTGGCACGTGTGTCAGCCCTGGGTTACCTTGAGGGCAAGTCACAGATTCCTTTGACCGCTCGACGGTGAGCCTGACACTGCTGCTGCAGCTGTGGAGGAAAGCGGCCGTGCACATCTCCAGGTGAGACGAGGCCTGATTCCCCTATGGGGGCTCCAGCGGAACCCCAAGACCTATGTAATCTCCGGCGAGGCAAACTCAGGCTCTGGCCTCAGCACCAGACAAGGACTGAGGGACTGGGGACGACTGGGGAGGAATCCCCAGAGGCGCCTCGCAACTCACACGGAGACTGGCCTCACCTGAGGCCACAGGAGCAGGTCCCTGGGGTCCCCATCGTAACTCGGGTGGACCCCGCCGCAACTCTAGAAAAACCTGAAGCTTCTCCTCTGCAGGCAGGGAGAGGCCCTTGTCCCATGTAGCGTCTTGGGGGAAATCGCCCCTTCCTCTTTGATTTGGAAAGGCTCATTCACACCTTTGCTGTGACCCAATACCGTTCCCGCCCTACTCGTCCCCACTCGAGAGGAAACCCGAGGGTCCCTCCATGCTCAAGAGGAGCTCCGTTTTCCCCTGGTCAGCTCCAGATGAAGGGTCCTTTCCTTGATCCGTCAGGAAAGGGTTCCCAGCACTCCCCTACATCCCAAGTCAAGGCGCTCACACCAGGAGAGTTGGGAGGAGCCTCAGGGGTCGGTCCACCATTCCCAAAGAACCCCAAATGCCTGGTCAAATCTCTAGGCACCTGACTGCCCTGCACTGCCTCGACTGCCACCCTGAAGCTCGACTCCCGAAACACTGGCAAGGGTGACAGCCCCGGGGTACCTCGAGGGCAAGCCACAGATCCCTGTGTCAGCTCGACAGGGAGCCAGACACTGCTGCTGCAGCTGGCGAGGAAAGTGGTCATGCACATCTCCAGGCGAGACGAGGCCTGACTTCCTTGTGGGGACTCCAGGGGAACCCCAAGACCTATGTCAGCACGGTTGAGGCAAGCTCAGGCTCCGGTGACAGCACCAGACTAAGACTGAGGACCAGGCGACAACTGGGGAGGAATCCCCAGAGGTGCCTCGTAACACACAAGGAGACTGGCCTCTCCTGAGGCCACTAGGGCTGGTCCCTGGGGTCCCCATCTTAACTTGTGAGGACCCCGCTGCAACTCGAGAAAACCAGAAGTTTCTCCTCTGCAAGCAGTGTGAGGCTCTTGTCTGCTGCGGCGTCTTGGGGGTAATCACCCCTTCCCTTTTGGACCTCGAAAGCCTCCTTCAAACCCTTGCTGTGACCCAAGAAGATCCCCGCCATACTCGTCCACACTCGAGAGGAACCCCGAGGTCCTGCCGTGACTCAAGAGGAGCTCCGTTTTCCTCTGCTCAGATCCAGATGAGGGGCCCTTTACCTGCTCCATCGGGAAAGGGTTCCTGGCTCTCCTCTCGAATCCCAAGAAGTGCTCGGACCAGCAGAGTCGGGAGGTGCCTCAGGTGTCAGGCCACCATTCCCCAAGAACCCCAAATACCCTGTCCACTCCACATGAACCTGACTGCCCTGCACTGCCTCGCCTGTCACCTCAAGGCTTGACTCCTGACACACTGGCACGTGTGACAGCCCTGGGGTACCTCAAGTGCAAGCCACAGATCCCTCTCTCCGCTCGACGGGGGGCCGGACACTGCAACTGCAGCTGGGGAGGAAAGTGGCTGTGCACGTCTCCAGGTGAGACGAGGCCTTACTCCCCTGTGGGGGCTTCAGGGGAACACCCAGACCTATGTCAGCACGGGCGAGGCAGGCTCAGGCTCCGGCCTCATCACCAGAGGAGGACTGAGGACCCGGCAACAACTTGGGAGGAATCCCCAGATGCGCCTTGCAACGTGCATGGAGACTTTACTCTCCTGAGGCCACAGAGGAGGATCCCTGGGGTAACCGTTGTAACTCGAGAAAAACCAGATGCTTCTCCCGTGTAGGCGCGGTGAGGCACTTGTCCTCTGTGGCATCTTGGCAGAAATCATCCCTTCCCTCTTGGACTTCGAAAGGCTACTTCACACCCTTGTTGTAACCCAAGAAGTTCCCCACCCCACCCATCCCCACTTGAGAGGAGCCCTGAGGGTCCCACCGCAACTCGAAAGGAGCCTCGTTTTCCCTTGCTCAGCTCCAGATGAGGGGCCCTTTCACTGCTCCATCTGGAAAGGTTTCCAGACGCACCTCCCGCATTCCAAGAGGAGGCGCTCACACAAGGAGAGTTGGGAGGAGCCTCGGGGATTGGGCTACCATTCTCCAAGACCCCCAAATGCTTCGTCCGATCCAAATGATCCTGACTACCCTGCACTGCCTCGGCTGTCACCCCAGAGACTTGACTCCCGACACACTGGCACGTGTGACAGCCCTGGGGTAACTCAAGGGCAAGCCACAGATCTCTGTTTCCACTTGACGGGGAACCGGACACTGCTGCAGCAGCAGGGGAGGAAAGCGGCCGTGCACATCTTCAGGCGTGATGAGGCCTGACTCCCCTGTGGGGGCTCCAGGGGAACCCCAAGACCTATGTCAGCATGGGCGAGACAAGCTCAGGCTTCGCCCTCAGCAACAGATGAGGACTTAGGACCCGGCGACGACTGGGGAGGAATCCCCAGAAGTGCAGTGCCATTCGCATGGAGAATGGCCTCTCCAGAGGCCACAGGGGCGGTTCCCAGGGGTTCTCGTCATAACACGAGAGGACCCCACCACAACTCGAGAAAAACCAGAAGCTTCTCCCCTGTAGGCGGGGTGAGGCACTTGTCCACTGCGGCATCTTGGGGGAACTCGTCCCTTCCCTTCTGGACCTTTAAAGGCTCCTTCACACACTTGTTGTGACACAAGAAGTTCCCCGCCCCACCCAACCCCAATCGAGAGGAACACCAAAGGTCCCACCGCGATTCAAGAGGAGCCCCGTTTTCCCCTGCTCAGTCTCAGATGAGGGTTCCTTTCCCTGCTCCTTCGGGAAAGGGTTCGCGGGTGTCCACTCATATCCCAAGAGGAGGCACTCGCACCAGGAGAGTCGTTAGGAGCCTCAGCGTTTGGGCCAGCATTCCCCAAGACCCCTAAATGCCTCGGCTACTCCAGATGAACCTGGCTGCCCTGCACTGCCTCGACTGTCACCCCGAGGTTTGACTCCCGACACACTAGCACGTGTGACAGCCCTGTGGTACCTCGAGGGAAAGCCACAGATCCCTGTGTCCACTCGATGGGGAGCAGGACACAGCTACTGCAGCTGGATAGGAAAGAGGCCGTGCATGTCTTCAGGTGAGACGAGGCCTGACACACCTGTGGGGGCTCCAGGGGAACCCCAAGACTTATGTCAGCACGGGCGAGGCAAGCTCAGGCTTCGGCCTCAGCACCAGACGAGGACTGAGGACCCAGCGACGACTGTGGAGGAATCCCAGAGGTGCCTTGCAACTGGCATGGAGACTGGCCTCTCCTGAGGCCACAGGGGCGGGTCCCTGGTGTCCTGTCATTTGTTGAGAGGACCCACTGCAACTCGAAAAAAAACAGAGGAGTCTCCCCTGATGGCGGGTTGAGGCCCTTGTCTGCCGCGGCGTCTCAGGGGAAATCACCCTTTCCCACTTGGACCTTGAAAGGCTCCTTCACACCCCTGCTGTGACCCAAGAAGTTCCCATCTTCACCCTTCCCAAATAGAGAGGAACGCTGAGGGTCCTGCCACGACTCAAGAGGAACCCCATTTTCCCCTGCTCAGCTCCAGATGAGGGGCAATTTCCCTGCTCCCTCAGGAAAGGTTTCCTGGTGCTCCCCTCGCAACCCAAGAGGAAGCGCTCCCACCAGGAGAGTCGACAGGGGCCTCAGGGGTCGAGCCACCATCCCCTAAGACCCCCAAATGACTCCTCCACTCCACATGCACCTGACTGCCCTGCACTGCCTCGGCTGTCACCCCGAGGCTGGACTCCCAACACACTGGAATGTGTGACAGCCCTGGGGTACCTCAAGTGCATGCCACAGATCCCTATGTCCACTCGATGGGGAGCCAGACACTGATACTGCAGCTGGTGAGCAAATCGGCCGTGCACTTTTCCAGGCGAGATGAGGCATGACTCCTCTGTGGGGGCTCTAGGAGAACCCCAAGACCTATGTCAGCACAGGCGAGGCAAACTGAGGCTCTGGCCTCAGCACCAGATGAGGAATGAGGACCCGGCGATGACTGCGGAGGTATTTCCAGAGGCTAGTTGCAACTCGCACGGAGACTGGCCTCCCCTGAGGCCACAGGGGCGGGTCCCTCGGATCCCCATCTTAACTCAAGAGGACCCAGCCACAACTCAAGAAAAACCCAAAGGTTCTCCCCTGCAGGCGAGGTGAGGCCCTTGTCCACTACAGCGTCTCGGCAGAAATCACCCCTTCCGTCTTAGGCCCCGAAAGACTCCTTCACACCCTTGTGATGACCCAAGAAGTTCCCCTCCCCACCCATCCCCATTCGAGAGGAACCCCAACAGTCCCGCTGCGACTCAAGAGTAGACCCGTTTTCCCCTCTTCAGCTCCAGATGATGGGCCCTTTCCCTACTCCGTCAGGAAGGGTTTCTGGTGCTCCCCTCACATCCCAAGAGAAGGCACTCACACCAAGAGAGTCAGGAGGAGACTCAGGGTTCAGGCCATCATTCTCCAAGAACCCAAACGCCTCGTCCACTCCAGATGCACCTGACTGCCCTGCACTGCCTCGACTGTCACCCCGAGTCTCACTCTCGACACACTGTCACGTGTGACAGCCCTGGCATTCATCGAGGGCAAGCCACAGATTACTGTGTCAGCTAGACGGGGATCCGGATACTGCTGCTGAAGCTGGGGAGGAAGTGGCCGAGCATGACTCCAGGCGAGACGAGGCCTGACTCCCCTGTGGGGGCTCCAGGGGAACGCCAAGACCTATGTCAGCACGGGTGAGGCAAGCTCAGGCTCCGGCCTCAGCATCCAATGAGGACTGAGGACCCGGTAACGAATGGGCAGGAATCCCCAGAGGTGCTTGGCAACTCACATGGAGACTGGCCTCTCCTGAGGCCACAGGGGCATGTCCCTCGGGTCCCAGTCGTAACTCGAGAGGACCCCACCCCAACTCGAGAAAAAACAGAAGCTTCTCCCCTGCAGGCGTGGTAAGGCTCTTGTCCGCTGCAGCTTCTTGGTGGAAATCACCCCTTCCCTCTTGGAACCTGAAAGGATCCTTCACACCCTTGCTCTGACCCAAGAAGTTCCCTGTCCCACCCGTCCCTACTCAAGAGGAACCTTGAGGCTCCCTCTGAGATTCAAAAGGAGCCCCGTTTTCCCGTGCTCAGCTCCAGATGAGGGGTCCTTTCCCTGCTCCATCGGGAAAGGGTTCCTGGTGCTCCTCTCACATCACCAGAGGAGGCGCTCGCACCAGGAGGGTCAGGAGGACCCTCAGGTTTCGTGCCACCATTCCCCAAGACCCCCAAATGCTTCGGCCACTCCAGATGCACCTGATTGCCCTACACTGCCTCGACTGTCACCCCAAGCCTCAACTCTGGACACACTGGCATGTGTGACAGCCCTGGGGGTACCTTGAGGGCAAGCCACAGATCCCTGTGTCCGCAAGACGGGGAGCTGAACACTGCTGCTGCAGCTGCAGAGAAAAGCAGCCCTGCACGTCTCCAGGCGAGATGAGGCTTGATTCCCCTGTGTGGGCCCCAGTGGAACCCCAAGACCTACGGCAGCACAAGCGAGGAAAGCTCAGGCTCCGGCCTCAGCACCAGACAAGGTCTGAGGACTCGGCGACGACAGGGGAGGAATCCCCAGAGGGGCCTCACAACTCGCATGAGAGTGGCCTCTACTGAGGCCACAGGGGCGGGTCCCTGGGGTCCACGTCGTAACTCGAGAGGACACCGCTGCAACTCGAGAAAAACCAGAAACTTCTCCCCTGCAGGCGGGTTGAGGCCCTTGTCTGCTGCGGAGTCTTCGGGGAAATCCCCCCTTCGCTCTTGGACCACAAAAGGCTCCCTCTCACACTTGCTGTGACCCAAGAAGTTCCCCGCCACACCCGTCCCCACTCGAGAGGAACCCCGAGGGTCCCTCCACAACTCAAGAGGAGCTCCATTTTCCCCTGCTCAGCTCCAGATGAGGGGCCCTTCCTCTGCTCCATCGGGAAAGGGTTCCCGTCGCTCCCCTCACATGCCAAGTGGAGGCGCTCGCACCCAGAGTGTCGGGAGGAGCCTCAGGGGTCAGAAGACCATTCCCCAAGACCCCCAAATGCCTCGTCCACTCCAGATGCACCTGACTGCCCTCCACTGCATTGACTGTCACCCCGAGCCTCGACTCCAGACACCCTGACACGTGTGACAGACCTGGGGTACCTCGAGGCCAAGCCACAGATCCCTGTGTCTGCTCGACGGGAAGCAGGTCACTGCTGCTGCAACTGGGAGGAAATCGGCCGTGCACTTCTCCAGGAGAGATGAGGCCTGTCTCCCCTGTGGGCCCTCCAGAGGAACCCCAAGACCTATGTCAGCAGGGGTGAGGCAAGCTCAGGCTCCGGCCTCAGCACCAGATGAGGTCTGAGGACCCAACGATGACAGGGGAGTAATCCCCAGAGGTGCCTCGCAATTTGCATGGAGACTGGCCTCTCCTGAGGCCACAGGGGCGGATCCCTGCATTCCCCATCGTAACTCGAAAAGACCCTGCAACAACGCGAGAAAAACCAGAAGTTTCTCCCCTGCAATCGCTGTGAGGCCCTTGTCCACTGCGGTGTCTCACAAGAAATCACCCCTTCCCTCTTGGACCTCGAAAGTCTCCTCCACACCCTTGCTGTGACCCAAGAAGTTCTCCACCCCACCCGTCCCCACTCGAAAGGAACTCCGAGGGTCCTGCCGTAAATTAAGAAAAGCCCCGTTTTCACCTGCTCAGCTTCAGATGAGGGGCCCTTTCCCTGCTCCGTTGGGAAAGGGTTCCCGGTGCTCCCCTCGCATCCCAAGAGGAGGCGCTCGCACCAGGAGAGTCAGGAGGAGCTTCAGGGGTCGGGCCACAATTCCCCAATACCCCGAAATGCCTCGTCCACTTCAGCTGCACCTGACTGCCGTGCACTGCCTCGACTGTCACCCTGAGGCTCAACTCCCTACACACTGGCCCTTGTGACAGCCCTGGGGTACGTTGAGACCAGGCCACAGATTCCAGTGTCCCCTCGACAGGAAGCCAGACACTGCTGCTGCAGCTCAGGAGGAAAGCGGCCATGCAGGTCCAAGGCAAGATGAGGCCTCACTCCCATGTGGGGGCTCCCGCGGATCACCAAGGACTATGTCAGCTCAGGCGAGGCAATCTCAGGCTCCGGCCTCAGCACCAAACGAGGACTGAGGACCCTGTTATGGCTGGAGAGGAATTCCCAGAGGTGGATGGCAACTAGCACGGTGACTGGCCTCTCCTGAGGCCACAGGTGCGGGTCCCTGGGGTCCCTGTCATAACTCGAGAGGACCCCGCTGCACCTCGAGAATAACCAGAAGCTTCTCCCCTGCAGGCGGGTTGAGGCCCTTGTCCACTGGAGCATCTGGGGGAAATCACCCCTTCCATCTTGGACCACAAAAGTCTCCTTCACACCCTTGCTGTGACCCAGGAAGTTCCACGCCCCACCCGTCCCCACTTGAGAGGAATCCCTAGGGTCCCACTGTGACTCAAGAGGAGCCCCGTTTTCTCCTGCTCAGCTCCAGATCTGGGGCCCTTTCCCTGCAGAAAGGGTTCCTGGTGCTCCCCTCACAACCAAAGAGGAGGTGCTCGCACCTGGAGAGTCAGGAGGAGCCTCAGGGGTTTGGCCACCATTCTCCAAGACCCCCAAATGCCTCGTCCTCNACTGTCACCCCGAGCCTCGACTCCAGACACCCTGACACGTGTGACAGACCTGGGGTACCTCGAGGCCAAGCCACAGATCCCTGTGTCTGCTCGACGGGAAGCAGGTCACTGCTGCTGCAACTGGGAGGAAATCGGCCGTGCACTTCTCCAGGAGAGATGAGGCCTGTCTCCCCTGTGGGCCCTCCAGAGGAACCCCAAGACCTATGTCAGCAGGGGTGAGGCAAGCTCAGGCTCCGGCCTCAGCACCAGATGAGGTCTGAGGACCCAACGATGACAGGGGAGTAATCCCCAGAGGTGCCTCGCAATTTGCATGGAGACTGGCCTCTCCTGAGGCCACAGGGGCGGATCCCTGCATTCCCCATCGTAACTCGAAAAGACCCTGCAACAACGCGAGAAAAACCAGAAGTTTCTCCCCTGCAATCGCTGTGAGGCCCTTGTCCACTGCGGTGTCTCACAAGAAATCACCCCTTCCCTCTTGGACCTCGAAAGTCTCCTCCACACCCTTGCTGTGACCCAAGAAGTTCTCCACCCCACCCGTCCCCACTCGAAAGGAACTCCGAGGGTCCTGCCGTAAATTAAGAAAAGCCCCGTTTTCACCTGCTCAGCTTCAGATGAGGGGCCCTTTCCCTGCTCCGTTGGGAAAGGGTTCCCGGTGCTCCCCTCGCATCCCAAGAGGAGGCGCTCGCACCAGGAGAGTCAGGAGGAGCTTCAGGGGTCGGGCCACAATTCCCCAATACCCCGAAATGCCTCGTCCACTTCAGCTGCACCTGACTGCCGTGCACTGCCTCGACTGTCACCCTGAGGCTCAACTCCCTACACACTGGCCCTTGTGACAGCCCTGGGGTACGTTGAGACCAGGCCACAGATTCCAGTGTCCCCTCGACAGGAAGCCAGACACTGCTGCTGCAGCTCAGGAGGAAAGCGGCCATGCAGGTCCAAGGCAAGATGAGGCCTCACTCCCATGTGGGGGCTCCCGCGGATCACCAAGGACTATGTCAGCTCAGGCGAGGCAATCTCAGGCTCCGGCCTCAGCACCAAACGAGGACTGAGGACCCTGTTATGGCTGGAGAGGAATTCCCAGAGGTGGATGGCAACTAGCACGGTGACTGGCCTCTCCTGAGGCCACAGGTGCGGGTCCCTGGGGTCCCTGTCATAACTCGAGAGGACCCCGCTGCACCTCGAGAATAACCAGAAGCTTCTCCCCTGCAGGCGGGTTGAGGCCCTTGTCCACTGGAGCATCTGGGGGAAATCACCCCTTCCATCTTGGACCACAAAAGTCTCCTTCACACCCTTGCTGTGACCCAGGAAGTTCCACGCCCCACCCGTCCCCACTTGAGAGGAATCCCTAGGGTCCCACTGTGACTCAAGAGGAGCCCCGTTTTCTCCTGCTCAGCTCCAGATCTGGGGCCCTTTCCCTGCAGAAAGGGTTCCTGGTGCTCCCCTCACAACCAAAGAGGAGGTGCTCGCACCTGGAGAGTCAGGAGGAGCCTCAGGGGTTTGGCCACCATTCTCCAAGACCCCCAAATGCCTCGTCCTCTCCAGATGCACCTGACTGCCCTGAACTGCCTCCACTGTCACCCCGAGGTTCGACTCCCAACACACTGGCACGTGTGACAGACCTGGGGTAACTAGAGGGCAAGCCACAGATCCCTGTGTCCGCTCAAAGGGGAGCTGCACACTGCTGCTGCAGCTGGGGAGGAAAGGGGCCAATCACGTCTCCAGGCGAACAAAGCCTGACTCCCCTCTGGGGACTCCAGGGGAACCCCAAGTCATATGTCAGCATGGGCAAGAAAAGCTCATGCTGGCGCCTCAGCACCAGAGGAAGGCTGAGGACCCAGGGACGACTGGGGAGGAATCCCCAGAGTAGCCTCGAATCTCGCATGGAGACTGGCCTATCCTGAGGCCACAGGGGCCAGTCCCTGGGGTCCCCGTGGTATCTCGAGAGGACCCCACCGCAATTCAAGAAAAAATAGAAGCTTCTCCCCTGCAGGCGGGGTGAGGCCCTTATCCACTGTGGCATCTCAGTGTAAATCACTACTTCCCTCTTAGTCCTCAAAAGGCTCCTTCACACCATTGCTCTGACGCATTAAATTCCCCGCCCCATCCGCCCCCACTCGAGGGGAACCCGAGGGTCCCACTGTGACTCAAGAGGAGGCCCGTATTCCCCTGCTCAGCTCCAGATGAGGGGCCATTTCCCTGCTCCGTCGGAAAGGGTTCCCAGCGGACCCCTCCTGTCCCAAGAGGAGGTGCTCACACCAGGAGAGTCGGGAAGAGCCTCAGGGTTCGGGCCACCATTCCCCAAGACCCCCAAATGCCTCGTCCACCCCAGATGCACCTGACTGCCCTGCACGCCTCGAATGTCACCCTGAGGCTGGAATCCCGACACACTGGCACGTTTGACAGCCCTGGGGTACCTCAAGTGCAACCCAGAGATCCCTGTGTTCACTCGACGGAGAGCCGGACTCTGCTGCTGCAGTTGGGGAGAAAAGAGGCCATGCACATCTCCAGGCGAGACGAGGACTGACTCCCCTGTGGGGGCACCAGGGGATCCCCAAGACCTATGTCAGCATGGGTGAGGCAAGCTCAGGCTCTGGCCTCAGCAGCAGAGGAGAACTTAGGACCCAGCAACGACTGGGGAGGAATCCTCAGAGGCACCTCACATCTCGCCGCATACTGGCCTCTCTTGAGGCCACAGGGGTGGGTCCCCAGAGAACCCCTCATAACTCAAGAGGACCCCGCCGCAACTCGAGGAAAAACAGAAGCTTCTCCCCTGCTGGCGGGATGAGGCCCTTGTCCACTGTGGCATCTTGGGCAAAGTCACCCCTTCCCTCTTGGACCTCGAAAGGCTCCTTCACACCCTTGCTGTGACCAAAGAAGTTCCCCACCCAACCCGTACCCACTCGAGAGGAACCCCGAGGGTCCTGCTGTGACTCAAGTGGAGCCCTTATTTCCCCTGCTCTGCTCCCATTGAGGGGCCCTTTCCCTGTTCCATCAGGAAACGGTTCCCAGCACTCCTCTCATATCCCAAGAGGAGGCGCTCACACCAGGACAGTCGGGAGGAGCCTCAGGTGTTGTATCACCATTCCCAAGACCCCCAAATGCCTCGTCCACACCAGATGCACCTGACTGCCTTGCACGGCCACGACTGTCACCCCGAGGCTCAACTCCCGACACACTGACACGTGTGACAGCACTGGGGTACCTCGATGGCAAGCCACAGATCCCTGTGTCTACCTGAGGGGGAGCTGGACACTGCTGCTGCAGCTGGGAAGGAAAGTGGCCGTGCACGTCTCCAGGCAACACAAGGACTGACTCCACTGTGGGGGCTCTAGGGGAACCCCTAGACCTATGTCAGCACGGGAGAAGCCAGCTCAGGCTCCGGCCTCAGCACCAGAGGAGGACTGAGAACCCAGCGACGACAGGGGAGGAATCCCCAGAGGAGCCTCGCAAGTTGCCTGGAGACTGGCCTCTCCTGTGGACACAGGGGAGGGTCCCTGGGGTTCCTGTCTTAACGCGAGAGGACCTCGCTGCAACTCGAGAAAAAACCAGAAGCTTCTTCCCTGTAGGCGGGTGACACCCTTGTCCACTATGGCGTCTTGGATGAAATCCCCCCTTCCCACTTGGACCTCAAAAGGCTCCTCCACACCCTTGCTGTGACACAAGAAGTTCCCAGCCTCAGCCGCCCCCATTCGAGAGGAACCCCGAGGGTCCCGCATCGACTCAAGAGGAACATCTTATTCCCATGCTCAGGTCCAGGTGAGGGGCCCTTTCCCTGATCCTTCGGAAAAAGTGTTTTTGGCTTTCTGCTCGCATCCCAAGAGGAAGCGCTCGCACCAGGAGAGTCGGGAGGAGCCTCAGGGTCACGCCACCATTCCCCAAGACCCCCAAATGCCTCTTCCACTCCAGATGAAACAGACTGCCCTGCACTGTCTCGACTGTCACCCCAAGGCTCGACTCCTGACACACTGGTAACTGCGACATCCCTGGGGTATCTCGAGTGCAAGCCATAGATCCCTGTGTCTGCTCGGCAGGGAGCCAGACACCGCTGCTGCAGCTGGGGAGGAAATCCTCCATGCACGTCTCTAGGCGAGATGAGGCCTGACTCCCCTGTGGGGGCTCCAGTGGAAGCCCAAGACCTATGTCATCACGGGCGACGCAAGCTCAGGCTCTGGCCTCAGAACAAGACGAGCACTGAGGACCCGGCGACGACTGAGGAGGAATTCTCAGAGATGCCTCGCATCTCACTCGGAGACTGGCCTCTCCTGAGGCCACAGGGGCGGGTCCCTGGGGTCCCCTTCGAAACTCGAGAAGAACCCGCCGCAACTCGGGAAAAAACAGAAGATTCTCCCCTGCAGGTGGGGTGAGACCCTTGTACGGTGCGGCATCTCAGGGGAAATCCCCCCTTCCCTCTTGGACCTCAAAAGGCTCCTTCACAGGCTTGCTGTGACCCAAGATGATCCCTGCCCCGCCGTCCCCACATGAGAGGAACACCAAGGATCCCGCCACGACTCAGGAGGAGCCCCGTTTTCACCTGTTCAGCTCCAGATGAGGGTTCCATTCCCTGCTTTGTCGGAAACGAGTTCCCGATGCTCCCCTCTTATCCCAAGAAGAGGCAAAAGCACCAGAATAGGCGGTAGGAGCCTCAGGGGTTGGGCCACCATTCCCCAAGACCCCCAACAGCCTCGTCCACTCCAGATGCAACTGACTGCCCTGCACTGCCTTGACTGTCACCCGGAGGCTCGACTCCCGACACACTGACACATGTGACAGCCCTGGGGTACCTCGAATGCAAACCACTTATCCCTGGGTCTGCTCGACGGGTAGTCAGACACTGCTTGTGCAGCTGGGGAGAAAAGCAGCCGGGCACTTTTCCAGGCGAGACGAGAACTGACTCCCCTTTGGGGCTCCAGGGGAAACTCGAGACCTTTGTCAGCACGGTCGAGGCAAGATCAGGCTCCGGCCTCAGCAGCAGACGAGGCCTGAGGACCCAGCAATGACTGGGGAAGAATCCCCAGAGGCGCCTCCCAACTTGCATGGAAACTAGCCTCTCCTGAGGCCACAGCGTCAGGTCCCTGGGGTCCCCATCATAAATCGAGAGGTACACGTAATAACTAGAGAGGACCCCACTGCAACATGAGAATAACCTGAAGCTTCTCCCCTGCAGGCAGGATGAGGCCCTTGTCTGCTGTGGCATTTCGGAGGAAATCCCTCCTTCCCTATTGGACCTTGAAAGGCTCCTTCACACCCTTGCTGTGACCCAAGAATTTCCCCGCCACATCTGTCCCCACCCGAGAGAAACAACAAGGGTCCCACCACGAATTAAGAGGAGCCCCATTTTCCTCTGCTCAGCTCCAGATGAGGGGCCCTTTCCCTGCTCCATCTGGAAAGGATTCCCAGCGCTTGCCTCCCATCCCAGGAGGAGGCTCTTGCAGCAGGAGAGTCAGGAGGAGCTTCAGGGGTTGGGCCACCATTCCCCAAGACCCCCAAATTCCTCATCCACTACAGATGCACTTGACTGCCCTGCACTGCCTCCACTGTCACCCCAAGCCTCGACTCCTGACACTCTGGCAGGTGTGACAGCCCTGGTGTACCTTGAGGGCAAGCAACAGATCCCTGTGTCCGCTCGATGGGGAGCAGAACACTGCTGCTGCAGCTGGAGAGGAAAGCAGCCCTGCACGTCTCCAGGCTAGATGAGGCCTGACTCCCCTGGGGGGGCCCCAGGGGAGCCACAAGACCTATGTCTGCACAGGCGAGGCAAGCTCAGGCTCCGGCCTCAGCACCAGACGAGGTCTGAGGATGCGGTGACGACAGGGGAGGAATCCCCAGAGGAGCCTCGCAACTCGCAAGGAGACTAGCCTGTCCTGAGGCCACAGGGGCGAGTGCCTGGGGTCCCCGTCATAAGTCGAGAGGACCCCGCTACAAATCGAGAAAAAACAGAAGGTTCTCCCCAGCAGGCGGGGTGAGGCCCTTGTCTGCTGTGCCGTCTCGGGGGAAATCACCCCTTCACTCTTGGAACTCGAAAGGCTCCTTCACACCCTTGCTTTAATCTAAGAAGTACCCTGCCCCACCCGACACTTCTCGAGAGGAAACCCCTGGGTCACGCAGAGAATCAAGAGGAGCCCCGTTTTCCCCTGCTCAGCTCCAGAACAGAAGCCTTTACCCTGCTTCGTCGGGAAAGGTTTTCTTGCACTCCTCTTGCATCCAAAGAAGAGGCGCATTCACCAGGAGATTCGGGAGGAGCCGCAGGGGTTGGGCCACCCAAACGCCTCGTCACTACAGATGCAACTGACTGCCCTGAACTGCCTCAACTGTCACCTGAGGCTCAACTTCTGACACACTGGCAAGTGTGAGAGCCCTGGGATACCTCGAGGGCAAGCCACAGATCCTTGTGTCCGCTTGACAGGGAGCCGGACACTGCTGCTGCAGTGTGAGAGGAAAGCGGCCGTACACGACTCCTGGCAAGACAAGGCCTGACTCCCCTGTGGAGGCTCCAGGGGAGCCCCAAGACCTGTGTCAGCACATGCGAGGCAAGCTCAGGCTGTGTCCTCAGCACCAGATGAGGACTGAGTACCCGGCAACGACTGGGGAGGAATCCTCAGAGGAGACTTGCAACTCACACAGAGACTGGCCTCTCCTGAGACATAGGGGAGGGTCCCTGGGGTCTACGTCATAACTCGAGAGGACCCCGCTGCAACTCGAGAAAAACCAAAGCTTCTGCCCCGCAGGCATGGTGAGGCCCTTGTCCGGTGCGGCATCTTGTGGGAAATCACCCCTTCCATCTTGGACCTCAAAAGGCTCATTCACACCCTTACTGTGACCCAAGAATTTCCCCGCCCCACGCGTCCCCACTCGACAGGAACCCTGAGGGTCCCGCTGAGACTCAAGTGGATCCCTGTTTTCACCTGCTCTGCTCCAGATGAGAAGGCCTTTCCTTGCTCCGTCGGGAAAGGGTTCCTGGCGCTCCACTGGCATCCCAAAAGGAGGCGCTCACACCAGGAGAGTAGGGAGGAGCATCAGAGGTAGGGCCACCATTCCCCAAGACCCCCAAATGCCTCGTCCACTCCAGATGCACCTGAGTGCCCTGCACAGCCTCAACTGTCACCCCGAGGCTCGACACCTGACAATCAGGCAAGTGTGACAGCCCTGGAGTACCTGGACTGCAAGCCACAGATTCCTGTGCCCGCTCGACGGGGATCTGGACACTGCTGCTGAGCTGGGGAGGAAAGCAGCCATGCACGCCACCAGGCGAGACAAGGTATGACTCCTTTGTGGGCCTCCAGGGGAACCCCAAGACCTAATTCAGCAAAAGCAAGGCAAGCTCAGGCCCAGATTCAGCATCAGACGAGGACTGAGGAAACATTGATGCCTGGGGAGGAATCCCCAGAGTCGCTGCTTTGCCTAGGGAGGAATCCCCTGAGTCACCTGGCAACTCGCTCCAAGACTGCCCTCTCTTGAGGCCACAGGGGCGGGTCCCTGGGGTCCCCGTCGTAACTCAAGAGGACCCCACCGCAACACGAGAGAAACTGAAAGCTTCTCCCCTGCATGCAGGGTGAGGCCTTTGTCCGCTGCGGCATCTCGGGGGAATTCCCCCCTTCCCTCTTGGACCTCGAAAGGCTCCTTCACACCCTAGCTGTGACCCAAGATGTTCCCCGCCCCACTTGTCCCCACTTGAGAAGAACCTCGAAGGTCTCGCGGGGACTCAAGAGTAGCCCCGTTTTCTCCTGATGAGCCCCAGATGATGGTCCTTTTCCCTGCTCAGTCGGGAAAGGATTTGCGGCACTGCCCTCACATCCCAAGAGGAGGCGCTAGCAACAGGAGAGTCGGGAGGAGACTCAGGGGTCATTTACCATTCCCAATACCCCAGAATGCCTCGTCCACTCCACATGAACCTGAATCCACTGTACTGCCTCTACAGTCACCCCGAGGCTCGACTCCTGACACACTGCCACATGTGACCCCCCTAGGGTACCTCAAAGGCTAGCCACAGATCCTTGTGTCGGCTCTACAGGGAGCCAGACACAAGGAGCTGCTGCTGCAGCTGGGGAGGAAAGCTCCCATGCACGTCTCCAGGTGAGACGAGGACTGACTCCCCGGTTGGAGCTCCAGGGGAACCCCAAGACCTATGCCACCACGGGCAAGGNCTGCTTGTGCAGCTGGGGAGAAAAGCAGCCGGGCACTTTTCCAGGCGAGACGAGAACTGACTCCCCTTTGGGGCTCCAGGGGAAACTCGAGACCTTTGTCAGCACGGTCGAGGCAAGATCAGGCTCCAGCCTCAGCAGCAGACGAGGCCTGAGGACCCAGCAATGACTGGGGAAGAATCCCCAGAGGCGCCTCCCAACTTGCATGGAAACTAGCCTCTCCTGAGGCCACAGCGTCAGGTCCCTGGGGTCCCCATCATAAATCGAGAGGTACACGTAATAACTAGAGAGGACCCCACTGCAACATGAGAATAACCTGAAGCTTCTCCCCTGCAGGCAGGATGAGGCCCTTGTCTGCTGTGGCATTTCGGAGGAAATCCCTCCTTCCCTATTGGACCTTGAAAGGCTCCTTCACACCCTTGCTGTGACCCAAGAATTTCCCCGCCACATCTGTCCCCACCCGAGAGAAACAACAAGGGTCCCACCACGAATTAAGAGGAGCCCCATTTTCCTCTGCTCAGCTCCAGATGAGGGGCCCTTTCCCTGCTCCATCTGGAAAGGATTCCCAGCGCTTGCCTCCCATCCCAGGAGGAGGCTCTTGCAGCAGGAGAGTCAGGAGGAGCTTCAGGGGTTGGGCCACCATTCCCCAAGACCCCCAAATTCCTCATCCACTACAGATGCACTTGACTGCCCTGCACTGCCTCCACTGTCACCCCAAGCCTCGACTCCTGACACTCTGGCAGGTGTGACAGCCCTGGTGTACCTTGAGGGCAAGCAACAGATCCCTGTGTCCGCTCGATGGGGAGCAGAACACTGCTGCTGCAGCTGGAGAGGAAAGCAGCCCTGCACGTCTCCAGGCTAGATGAGGCCTGACTCCCCTGGGGGGGCCCCAGGGGAGCCACAAGACCTATGTCTGCACAGGCGAGGCAAGCTCAGGCTCCGGCCTCAGCACCAGACGAGGTCTGAGGATGCGGTGACGACAGGGGAGGAATCCCCAGAGGAGCCTCGCAACTCGCAAGGAGACTAGCCTGTCCTGAGGCCACAGGGGCGAGTGCCTGGGGTCCCCGTCATAAGTCGAGAGGACCCCGCTACAAATCGAGAAAAAACAGAAGGTTCTCCCCAGCAGGCGGGGTGAGGCCCTTGTCTGCTATGCCGTCTCGGGGGAAATCACCCCTTCACTCTTGGAACTCGAAAGGCTCCTTCACACCCTTGCTTTAATCTAAGAAGTACCCTGCCCCACCCGACACTTCTCGAGAGGAAACCCCTGGGTCACGCAGAGAATCAAGAGGAGCCCCGTTTTCCCCTGCTCAGCTCCAGAACAGAAGCCTTTACCCTGCTTCGTCGGGAAAGGTTTTCTTGCACTCCTCTTGCATCCAAAGAAGAGGCGCATTCACCAGGAGATTCGGGAGGAGCCGCAGGGGTTGGGCCACCCAAACGCCTCGTCACTACAGATGCAACTGACTGCCCTGAACTGCCTCAACTGTCACCTGAGGCTCAACTTCTGACACACTGGCAAGTGTGAGAGCCCTGGGATACCTCGAGGGCAAGCCACAGATCCTTGTGTCCGCTTGACAGGGAGCCGGACACTGCTGCTGCAGTGTGAGAGGAAAGCGGCCGTACACGACTCCTGGCAAGACAAGGCCTGACTCCCCTGTGGAGGCTCCAGGGGAGCCCCAAGACCTGTGTCAGCACATGCGAGGCAAGCTCAGGCTGTGTCCTCAGCACCAGATGAGGACTGAGTACCCGGCAACGACTGGGGAGGAATCCTCAGAGGAGACTTGCAACTCACACAGAGACTGGCCTCTCCTGAGACATAGGGGAGGGTCCCTGGGGTCTACGTCATAACTCGAGAGGACCCCGCTGCAACTCGAGAAAAACCAAAGCTTCTGCCCCGCAGGCATGGTGAGGCCCTTGTCCGGTGCGGCATCTTGTGGGAAATCACCCCTTCCATCTTGGACCTCAAAAGGCTCATTCACACCCTTACTGTGACCCAAGAATTTCCCCGCCCCACGCGTCCCCACTCGACAGGAACCCTGAGGGTCCCGCTGAGACTCAAGTGGATCCCTGTTTTCACCTGCTCTGCTCCAGATGAGAAGGCCTTTCCTTGCTCCGTCGGGAAAGGGTTCCTGGCGCTCCACTGGCATCCCAAAAGGAGGCGCTCACACCAGGAGAGTAGGGAGGAGCATCAGAGGTAGGGCCACCATTCCCCAAGACCCCCAAATGCCTCGTCCACTCCAGATGCACCTGAGTGCCCTGCACAGCCTCAACTGTCACCCCGAGGCTCGACACCTGACAATCAGGCAAGTGTGACAGCCCTGGAGTACCTGGACTGCAAGCCACAGATTCCTGTGCCCGCTCGACGGGGATCTGGACACTGCTGCTGAGCTGGGGAGGAAAGCAGCCATGCACGCCACCAGGCGAGACAAGGTATGACTCCTTTGTGGGCCTCCAGGGGAACCCCAAGACCTAATTCAGCAAAAGCAAGGCAAGCTCAGGCCCAGATTCAGCATCAGACGAGGACTGAGGAAACATTGATGCCTGGGGAGGAATCCCCAGAGTCGCTGCTTTGCCTAGGGAGGAATCCCCTGAGTCACCTGGCAACTCGCTCCAAGACTGCCCTCTCTTGAGGCCACAGGGGCGGGTCCCTGGGGTCCCCGTCGTAACTCAAGAGGACCCCACCGCAACACGAGAGAAACTGAAAGCTTCTCCCCTGCATGCAGGGTGAGGCCTTTGTCCGCTGCGGCATCTCGGGGGAATTCCCCCCTTCCCTCTTGGACCTCGAAAGGCTCCTTCACACCCTAGCTGTGACCCAAGATGTTCCCCGCCCCACTTGTCCCCACTTGAGAAGAACCTCGAAGGTCTCGCGGGGACTCAAGAGTAGCCCCGTTTTCTCCTGATGAGCCCCAGATGATGGTCCTTTTCCCTGCTCAGTCGGGAAAGGATTTGCGGCACTGCCCTCACATCCCAAGAGGAGGCGCTAGCAACAGGAGAGTCGGGAGGAGACTCAGGGGTCATTTACCATTCCCAATACCCCAGAATGCCTCGTCCACTCCACATGAACCTGAATCCACTGTACTGCCTCTACAGTCACCCCGAGGCTCGACTCCTGACACACTGCCACATGTGACCCCCCTAGGGTACCTCAAAGGCTAGCCACAGATCCTTGTGTCGGCTCTACAGGGAGCCAGACACAAGGAGCTGCTGCTGCAGCTGGGGAGGAAAGCTCCCATGCACGTCTCCAGGTGAGACGAGGACTGACTCCCCGGTTGGAGCTCCAGGGGAACCCCAAGACCTATGCCACCACGGGCAAGGAAAGGTCAGGCTCTGGCCTCAGCACCAGACGAGGACTGAGGTCCTGGAGACTACTGGGGAGGAATCTCCTGAGGCACCTTGCAACTCGCACGGAGACTGGCCTCTCATGAGGCCACATGAGCGGGCTCTGGGGTAATGTGGTAACTCGAGAGGACCCCAGCACAACTTGAGAAAAACAAGAAGATTCTCTCCTGCAGACAGGGTGACACCCTTGTCCAATGCGGCATAAGGGTTAAACCACCCCTTCCCTCTTGGACCTCGAAAGGGTACTTCACACCCTTGCTGTGACCCAAAAAGTACCCCACCCCAGCCGACCCCACTCGAGAGGCACCCCGAGGGTCCCGCCTCGACTCAAGAGGATCCCCGTTTTCCCCTGCTCAGCTCCAGATGAGGGGCCCTTTCCCTGCTCCGTCGGGAAAGGGTTCCTGGCACTCCCCTCGCATCCCAAGAGGAGGCACTCGCAAGAGCAGATTCGAGAGGAGTCTCAGGGGTCGGGCCAACATACCTCAAGACACCCAAATGCCTCGTCCACTTCAGATGCAACTGACTGTCCTGCACTGCCTCGACTGTCACCCCGAGGCTCAACTCCCGACACACGGGCACCTGTGACAACCCTGGGGTACCTCGAGGGCAAGCCACAGATCACTGTGTCCACTCGACAGGGAGGCAGACACTGCTACTGCAGCTGGGGAGGAAAGTGGCCCTGCACGTCTCCAGGCGAGACAAGGCTTGACTCCCCTGTGGGGGCTCTAGGGGAACCCCAAGACCTATGTCATCACGGGTGAGGCAAGCTCAGGATCCGGCCTCATCAGCAGACGAGGACAGAGGACCCGGCGACAACTGGGGAAAAATCCCCAGAGGTGCCTCGCATCTCGCATGGAGATGGATCTCTCTTGAGGCCACGGGAGCAGGTCGCTGGGGTGCCCTTCGTAACTCCAGACGACCCTGCCGCAACTCGAGAAAAACCAGAAGCTTCACCCCTGCAGGCGGATTGAGGATCTTATCCACTGCAGCTTCTAAGGGGAAATCACCCCTTCCCTCTTGGACCACGAAAGGCTTCTTCACACCCTTGCTGTGACTCAAGAAGTTCTCCGCCCCAGACATCACCATTCAACAGAGACCCAAAGGGTCCTTGCCGGGACCAAAAATTAACCCTGTTTTCCCATGCTCAGCTCCAGTTGAGGGCCCCATTCCTTGCTCCTCCGGAAAGGGATCCAGGTGCTCCCCTCCCATCCCAAGAGGAGGCGCTCGCATCAGGAAAGTCAGGAGGAGCCTCAGGGGTCGCGCCACTCTTAACCAAGACCTCCAAAGGCTTCGCCCTCTCCAGATGACTCTGACTGCCCTGCACTGCCTCGACTGTCACCCCGAGGCTCGACTCCTGACACACTGGCACATGTGACAGCCCTTGGTTACCTTGAGTGCAAGCCACAGATCCCCGTGTCCGCTCGAAGTGGAGCTGGACACTGCTGTTGCAGCTGGGGAGGAAAGCGGTCGTGCACGTCTCCAGGCGAGATGAGGCCTGACTCCCCTGTGGCAGCTCCAGGGAAACCCCAAGACGTATGTCAGAAAGGGTGAGGCAAGATCAAGCTCCGGCCTCAGCACCAGATGAGGACTGAGGATCCAACGACGACTGGGTAGGAACCACAGAGGTGCCATGCAACTCGCACAGAAACTGGCCTCTCCTGAGGCTACAGGGGCGGGTCGCTGGGGTCTCCATCGTAACTCGAGAGGACCCCTCCACAACTAGAGAAAAACCAGAATCTTCACCCCTGCAGGCCGGGTGAGGCCCTTGGCTGCTGCGGCGTCACGTGGGAAATCACCACTTCACTCTTGGACCTCGAAAGGGTCCTTCACACCCTTGCTTTGACCCAAGAAGTTCCCCGCTCCACCCATGCCCACTCCAGAGGAACCCTGAGAATCCCACCGAGACTCAAGGGAAGCCCCGTTTTCCCCTTCTCAGCATCAGATGAGGGGCCCTTTCCCTGCTCCATTGGAAAAGGGTTCCTGGCGCTCCCCTCGCATCCCAAGAGGAGGCACTCGCACCAGGAGAGTCGGGAGGAGCCACAGGGGTGGGGCCACAATTCCCCAAGACCCCCAAATGCCTCGTCCACTCCAGATGCACCTGACTGCCCTGCACTGCCTCGACAGTCACCCCGAGGCTCGACTCCCGACACACTGGCACGTATGACAGCCCTGGAGTACCTCAAGGGCAAACCATAGATCCCTATGTCCTCTCGACGGGGAGCTGAACACTGCTGCTGCAGCTGGGGTGGAAAGTGGCCGTGCACATCTCCAGGCTAGACGAGGCCTGACTCCCCTGTGGGGGCTCAAGGGGAACTCCATGGCCTATGTCAGCTCGGATGAGCCAAGCCCAGGCTCCGGCCTCAGCACAAAATGATGACTGAGGACACAGCAATGACTGGGCACGAATTCCCANGTGGGGGCTCAAGGGGAACTCCATGGCCTATGTCAGCTCGGATGAGCCAAGCCCAGGCTCCGGCCTCAGCACAAAATGATGACTGAGGACACAGCGATGACTGGGCACGAATTCCCAGAGGCGCCTTGCACTTCGCACGGAGACTGACCTGTCCTGAGGCTACAGTTACGGGTCCCTGGGGTCCCTGTCTTAACTCGAGAGGACCCTGCCACAATTCGAGAAAAACCAGAAGATTCTCCCATGCAGGCGGGGTGAGGCCCTTGTTTGCTGTGGCATGTTGAGGAAATCACCCCTTTCCTCTTGGACCTCAAAATGCTCCTTCACACACTTGCTGTGACCCTAGAAGTTTCCCGCCCTACGTGTCCCCACTCGAGACGAACCTCGAGCGTACCGCTGTGACTCAAGAGGAGCCCCGTCTTCCCCTGCTCAGCTCCAGATGAGGGGCCCTTTCCCTGCTCCCTAGGCAAAAGGTTCCCGGCGCTCCGCTCCCATCCCAAGAGGAGGCACTCACACCAGGAGAATCCGGAGGAGCCTCAGGGGTCAGGTCACGATTACCCAAGACTCGCAAATGCCTCGTCCACTCCAGATTCACCTGACTGCCCTTCACTGCCTCGACTGTCACCCCAAGGCTTGACTCCCGACAACTGGCACATGTGACAGCCCTGAGGTACCTAGAGGACAAGCCACAGATCCCTGTGTCCGCTCGACGGCGAGCCAGACACTGCTGCTGCAGCTGGGGACGAAAGTGGCCATGCATGTCTCCATGAGTGACAAGGCCTGACTCCCCTTTGGGGGCTTCAGTGGAACCCCAAGACCTATGTCAGCACGGGCGAGGCAAGATCAGGATCCGTTATCTGCACCAGATGAGGACTGAGGACCTGGGGACAACTGGGGAGGAATCCCCAGAGGCACCTCGCAACTCGTAAGGAGACTGGCCTCTCCTGAGGTCACAGGGGCGGTCTCCTGGGGTCCCCATCATAACTCAAGAGGACCCCGCCTCAACTCAAGACAAACCAGAAGGTTCTCCCCTGCAGGCTGGGTGAGGCCCTTGTCCACTGTGGCGTCTCTGGGGAAATCCCCCCTTCACTGTTCATCCTTGAAAGACTATTTCACACCCTTGCTGTGACCTAAGATGTTCCACGCCCCCCCATCCCCACTCGAGAGGAACCCCGAGTATCCTGCCCCGACTCAAGAGGAGCCCCGTATTCCCCTGCTCATCTCCAGATGAGGATCCCTTTCCCTGCTCCATCAGGAAAGTGTTCCCGGCTCTCCGCTCCCATCCCAAGAGGAGGCGATCCCACCAGGAGAGTCGGAAGGAGACACAGGGGTCGGGCCACCATTCCTCAAGACCCCCAAATGCCACGTCCGCTTCAGACTCACCTGACTGCCCTGCACTGCCTCGACTATCATCCTGAGGCTTGACTCCCAACACACTGTCACTTGTGACAGCCCTGGGATACCTCGAAGGCAAGTCACACATCCCTGTGTTTTCTCGCTGGGGAGCCGAACACTGCTGCTGCAGCAGAGGAGGTAAGCAGCCATGCCCGTCTCCAGGCGAGATGTGCCCTGACTCCCCTGTGGGGGCTCCAGGGTAACCCAAGACCTATGTCAGCACGGGCGAGGCAAGCTCAGGCTCCGGCCTCAGCATCAGACAAGGACTCAGGACCTGGCGACAACTAGGAAGGAATCCCCAGAGGCACCTCGAAACTCGGACAGAGACTGACCTCTCCTGAGGTCACAAGGGCGGGTCACTGGGGTCCCCGGCTTAACTCGACAGGACCCTGCCGCAACTCGAGAAAAACCAGAAGCTTCTCCCCTGCAGGCGGGGTGAGGCCCTAGTCTGCTGCAGCATCTTGGGGGAAATCCCCCCTTCCCTCTTGGACCTCAAAAGGCTTCTTCACACCCTTGCTGTGACCCGAGAAGTTCCCCGTCCCATCTATCCCCAATCAAAAGGAACCCCGAGGGTCCTGCCTTGACTCAAAAGGAGCCTCATTTTCCCCTGCTCAGCTCCAGATGAGAGGCCATTTCCCTGCTTCTTCGGGATAGGTTACTGGCGCTCCCCTGGCCTCCCAAGAAGAGGGGCTCACACCAGGAGAGTCGGGAGGAACATCAGGAGTTGTGCCACGACTCCCCAAGACGCCCAAATGCCTTGTCCACTCCAGATGCAACTGACTGCCCTGCACTGCATTGACTGTCACCCCGAGGCTCGACTCCCGACACACTGGCAAGTGTGACAGCCCTGGGGTACCTCAAGGGCAAGCCACAGATCCTTGTGTCTGCTTGACGGGGAGCCGGACACCACTGTTGCCACTAGGGAGGAAAACGGCCTTGTATGTCTCCAAGTGAGACGAGGAATGACTCCCCTGTTGGGCTCCGGGGGAACCACAAGACCTAATACAGCACAAGCAAGGCAAGCTCAGGCCCAGCCTCAGCACCAGACGTGGTCTGAGGACACGGTGATGCCTGGGGAGGAATCCCAAGAGTCGCCTCGCCACTCACTCTGAGACTGGCCTCTCCTAAGGCCACAGCGGTGGGTCCCAGGGGTCCCCGTCATAACTCAAGAGGACTCCGCCGCAACAGGAGAGAGACCTTAAGCTTCTGCTCTGCAGGCAGAGTGGGGCCCTTGTCCGCTGAGGCGTTTTGGGGGAAAACCCCCCTACCACTTGGATATAGAAAGGCTCCTTCACACCCTTGCTGTGACCGAAGAAGTTCCCCACCCCACGCGTCCCCACTCGAGAGGAAACCGGGGGGGCCGCCCGATTCAAGAGGAGCCCCGTTTTCCCCTGCTCAGCTCCAGATGAGGGGCCCTTTCCCTGCTCCATTCGGAAAGGGTTTCCGGCGATCCCCTTCCATCCCAAGAAGAGGCGCTCGCACCAGGAGAGTTGGGAGGAGCCTCAGTGGTCGGGCCACTATTCCCCAAGTCTCCCAAATGTATTGTCCACTCCATATGAACCTGACTGCCCTGCACTGCCTCGACTGTCAACCCAAAGCTGGACTCCTGACATACTGGCAAGTGTGACAGCCTTAGGGTACCCCGAGGGAAAGCCACAGATCTCTATGTCCACTCCACTGGGAGCCAGACACTGCTGCTACAGCTGAGGAGAAAAGCAGCCGTGCATGTCTCCAAGCGAGACGAGGCCTGACTCCCATGTGGGGGCTCCAGGGAAACCCCAAGGCATATGTCAGCACAGGCGAGGCAAGCTCATGCTCTGGCCTCAGCACCAGACGCACAATGAGGACCCAGCGATGACTGGGAGGAATGCCCAGAAGCACCTCGCAACTCGCATGGAGACAGGCCTCTCCTGAGTCCACAGGGGCAGGTCCCTGGGGTCCTCGGTGTAATTCGAGAGGACCCGCTGAATGTTGAGAAAAACTAGAAGCTTCTCCCCTGCCAGCAGGATGAGCCCCTTATCCGCAGCAGTGTTTCGGGGGAAATCCCCGCTTCCCTCTTAGACCTTGAAAGGCTCCTTCAAACCCTTGCTGTGACCCAAGAATTTCCCCGCCTCTCCCGTCCCTACTCGAGAGGAACACAGAGGGTCACACCGCGTCTCAAGAGGAGCCCCGTTTTCCCCTGTTCAGCTCCAGATGAGGGGCCCTTTCCCTGCTCCATCGTGAAAGGGTTTCTGGCCCTCCCCTTGCATCACAATAAGAGGCATTCGCACCAGGAGAGTCGGGAGGAGTCTCAGGTTCGGGCCCCCATTCCCCAAGACCCCCAAATGCCTCGTCCACTCCAGATGCACCTGACTGTCCTGCACTGCCTCGACTGTCACCCCAAGGCACGACTCCCGACACACTGGCACGTGTAACAGGCCTGAGGTACCAGGAGGGCAAGCCACAGATCTCTGAGTCGCCTCGACAGGGAGCCGGACAGTGCTGCTGCAGCTGGGGAGGAAAGCGGTGTGCGGTTCTCCAGACGAGATGAGGCCTGACTCCCATCTGGGGTCTCCAGGGGAACCCCAAGTCCTCTGTCAGCATGGGCGAGGCAAGCTCAGGCTCCGGCCTCAGCACTAGATGAGGACTTAGGACCCGGCGACGATTGCATACGAATACCCAGAGGCACCTCACAACTCGCACGGGGACTGGCCTCTCCTGAGGCCACAGGTTCGGGTCCCTGGGGTCTCCGTCGTAACTCGAGAGGACCCCACCGCAACTCGAGAAAAACCAGAAGCTTCTCCCCTGCTGGTGGCGTGAAGCCCTTGTCAGCTGTGGTGTCTTGGGAGAAATCACCCCTTCCCTCTGGGACCCCGAAAGGTTCCTTCACAGCCTAGCTGTGACCCAAGAAGTTGGCCGCCCCACCCGTCCTCACTAGAGAGGAACCCCCAGGTTCCTGCCACTACTCAAGAGGGTCCCCGTTTTCCCCTACTCAGCTCCAATGAGGGGCCCTTTCCTTGCTCCATTGGGAAAGGGTTCCCGCAGCTCCACTCCCATTCCAAGAGGAGACGCTCCCACTAACAGAGTCAGGAGAAGTGTCAGGTGTCGGGCCACCATTCCCCAAGACCCTCAAATGCCTCGTCCACTCCAGATAAACCTGACTGCCCTGCACTGCTTCGACTATCACCCAGAGGCTCAACTTCCGACACACTGGCACGTGTGATGGCCCTGGGGTACGTGTGACAGCCCTTTGGTACCTCGAGGGCAAGCCACAGATCCATGTGTCTGCTCTACGGCAAGCCGGACACTGCTGCTGCCACTGGGGAGGGAAGCAGCCATGCAGGTGAGACGAAGCCTGACTCCCCTCTGGGGGCTCCAGAGGAAGCCCAAGACCTATTTCAGCTTGGGCGAGGCAAGCTCAGGCTCTGGCCTCAGCACCAGACAAGGACTGAGGACCCAGCGACGACTGGGGAGTAATCCCCAGAGGTGCCTCGCAACTCGCACGGAGACTGGCCTCTCCTGAGGCCACAGGGGCGGGTCCATGGGGTCCCCATCATAACTCGAGAGAACCCCACTGCAACTTGAAAAAACCAGAAGCATCTCCCCTGCAGGGTGGGTGAGGCCTTTGTCCACTCGGGCATCTCGGGGGTAATCCTCCATTCCGTCTTGGAAGTTGAAAGGCTCCTTCACACCCTTGCTGTGACCCAAGAAGTTCCCCGCCCCACCTGTCCCCACTCGAGAGGAACCCCGAGGGTCCCGCGTGACGCAAGAGGAGCCCCGTTTTCCCCTGCTCAGCTCCAAATGAGGGGCCCTTTCCCTGCTCCATCGGGAAAGGGTTCCCAGCACTCCGCTCACATCCCAAGAGGAGATGCTCCCACCAGGAGAGTCGGGAGGAGCCTCAAGGGTCGGGCCACCATTCCCCAAGACACCCAAACGCCTCGTCCACTCCAGTTGCAACTGACTGCCGTGCACTGCATTGACTGTCACCCTGAGGCTCGACTCCCTACACACTGGCACGTGTGACAGCCCTGGCGTATCTCAAGGGCAAGCCGCAGATGCCTGTGTCACCTCGTCGGGGATCCGGACACTGCTGCTACAGCTGGGGAGGAAAGCAGTGGTGCACGTCTCCAGGTGAGAAGACGAGGCCTGACTCCCTTGTGGGGGCTCCAGGGGTACCCCAAGACCTATGTCAGCATGGATGTGGCAAGCTCAGGCTCCAGCCTCAGCACAAGACGAGGATGGGGACCCGGCGACGACTGGGTAGGAATCCCCAAAGGTGCCTGGCAACTGGCATGGAGACTGGCCTCTCCTGAGGCCATGGGGCGGTTCCGTGGGGTCCCAGTCATAACTCGAGGGGACCCCGGTGCAACTCGATATAAACCAAAAGCTTCTCCTCTGCAGGTGGGGTGAGGCCCTTGTCCAATGCGGTGTCTCATGGGAAATCCCCCTTCCCTCTTGGACCTTGAAAGGTTCCTTCACACCCTTGCTGTGAC
>SJYW01010634.1:16322-28811 GCA_006410735.1 Raphicerus campestris | reverse complement strand
AAGAAGTTCCCCACCCCACGCGTCCCCACTCGAGAGGAAACCGGGGGGGCCGCCCGATTCAAGAGGAGCCCCGTTTTCCCCTGCTCAGCTCCAGATGAGGGGCCCTTTCCCTGCTCCATTCGGAAAGGGTTTCCAGCGATCCCCTTCCATCCCAAGAAGAGGGGCTCGCACCAGGAGAGTTGGGAGGAGCCTCAGTGGTCGGGCCACTATTCCCCAAGTCTCCCAAATGTATTGTCCACTCCATATGAACCTGACTGCCCTGCACTGCCTCGACTGTCAACCCAAAGCTGGACTCCTGACATACTGGCAAGTGTGACAGCCTTAGGGTACCCCGAGGGAAAGCCACAGATCTCTATGTCCACTCCACTGGGAGCCAGACACTGCTGCTACAGCTGAGGAGAAAAGCAGCCGTGCATGTCTCCAAGCGAGACGAGGCCTGACTCCCATGTGGGGGCTCCAGGGAAACCCCAAGGCATATGTCAGCACAGGCGAGGCAAGCTCATGCTCTGGCCTCAGCACCAGACGCACAATGAGGACCCAGCGATGACTGGGAGGAATGCCCAGAAGCACCTCGCAACTCGCATGGAGACAGGCCTCTCCTGAGTCCACAGGGGCAGGTCCCTGGGGTCCTCGGTGTAATTCGAGAGGACCCGCTGAATGTTGAGAAAAACTAGAAGCTTCTCCCCTGCCAGCAGGATGAGCCCCTTATCCGCAGCAGTGTTTCGGGGGAAATCCCCGCTTCCCTCTTAGACCTTGAAAGGCTCCTTCAAACCCTTGCTGTGACCCAAGAATTTCCCCGCCTCTCCCGTCCCTACTCGAGAGGAACACAGAGGGTCACACCGCGTCTCAAGAGGAGCCCCGTTTTCCCCTGTTCAGCTCCAGATGAGGGGCCCTTTCCCTGCTCCATCGTGAAAGGGTTTCTGGCCCTCCCCTTGCATCACAATAAGAGGCACTCGCACCAGGAGAGTTGGGAGGAGTCTCAGGTTCGGGCCCCCATTCCCCAAGACCCCCAAATGCCTCGTCCACTCCAGATGCACCTGACTGTCCTGCACTGCCTCGACTGTCACCCCAAGGCACGACTCCCGACACACTGGCACGTGTAACAGGCCTGAGGTACCAGGAGGGCAAGCCACAGATCTCTGAGTCGCCTCGACAGGGAGCCGGACAGTGCTGCTGCAGCTGGGGAGGAAAGCGGTGTGCGGTTCTCCAGACGAGATGAGGCCTGACTCCCATCTGGGGTCTCCAGGGGAACCCCAAGTCCTCTGTCAGCATGGGCGAGGCAAGCTCAGGCTCCGGCCTCAGCACTAGATGAGGACTTAGGACCCGGCGACGATTGCATACGAATACCCAGAGGCACCTCACAACTCGCACGGGGACTGGCCTCTCCTGAGGCCACAGGTTCGGGTCCCTGGGGTCTCCGTCGTAACTCGAGAGGACCCCACCGCAACTCGAGAAAAACCAGAAGCTTCTCCCCTGCTGGTGGCGTGAAGCCCTTGTCAGCTGTGGTGTCTTGGGAGAAATCACCCCTTCCCTCTGGGACCCCGAAAGGTTCCTTCACAGCCTAGCTGTGACCCAAGAAGTTGGCCGCCCCACCCGTCCTCACTAGAGAGGAACCCCCAGGTTCCTGCCACTACTCAAGAGGGTCCCCGTTTTCCCCTACTCAGCTCCAATGAGGGGCCCTTTCCTTGCTCCATTGGGAAAGGGTTCCCGCAGCTCCACTCCCATTCCAAGAGGAGACGCTCCCACTAACAGAGTCAGGAGAAGTGTCAGGTGTCGGGCCACCATTCCCCAAGACCCTCAAATGCCTCGTCCACTCCAGATAAACCTGACTGCCCTGCACTGCTTCGACTATCACCCAGAGGCTCAACTTCCGACACACTGGCACGTGTGATGGCCCTGGGGTACGTGTGACAGCCCTTTGGTACCTCGAGGGCAAGCCACAGATCCATGTGTCTGCTCTACGGCAAGCCGGACACTGCTGCTGCCACTGGGGAGGGAAGCAGCCATGCAGGTGAGACGAAGCCTGACTCCCCTCTGGGGGCTCCAGAGGAAGCCCAAGACCTATTTCAGCTTGGGCGAGGCAAGCTCAGGCTCTGGCCTCAGCACCAGACAAGGACTGAGGACCCAGCGACGACTGGGGAGTAATCCCCAGAGGTGCCTCGCAACTCGCACGGAGACTGGCCTCTCCTGAGGCCACAGGGGCGGGTCCATGGGGTCCCCATCATAACTCGAGAGAACCCCACTGCAACTTGAAAAAACCAGAAGCATCTCCCCTGCAGGGTGGGTGAGGCCTTTGTCCACTCGGGCATCTCGGGGGTAATCCTCCATTCCGTCTTGGAAGTTGAAAGGCTCCTTCACACCCTTGCTGTGACCCAAGAAGTTCCCCGCCCCACCTGTCCCCACTCGAGAGGAACCCCGAGGGTCCCGCGTGACGCAAGAGGAGCCCCGTTTTCCCCTGCTCAGCTCCAAATGAGGGGCCCTTTCCCTGCTCCATCGGGAAAGGGTTCCCAGCACTCCGCTCACATCCCAAGAGGAGATGCTCCCACCAGGAGAGTCGGGAGGAGCCTCAAGGGTCGGGCCACCATTCCCCAAGACACCCAAACGCCTCGTCCACTCCAGTTGCAACTGACTGCCGTGCACTGCATTGACTGTCACCCTGAGGCTCGACTCCCTACACACTGGCACGTGTGACAGCCCTGGCGTATCTCAAGGGCAAGCCGCAGATGCCTGTGTCACCTCGTCGGGGATCCGGACACTGCTGCTACAGCTGGGGAGGAAAGCAGTGGTGCACGTCTCCAGGTGAGAAGACGAGGCCTGACTCCCTTGTGGGGGCTCCAGGGGTACCCCAAGACCTATGTCAGCATGGATGTGGCAAGCTCAGGCTCCAGCCTCAGCACAAGACGAGGATGGGGACCCGGCGACGACTGGGTAGGAATCCCCAAAGGTGCCTGGCAACTGGCATGGAGACTGGCCTCTCCTGAGGCCATGGGGCGGTTCCGTGGGGTCCCAGTCATAACTCGAGGGGACCCCGGTGCAACTCGATATAAACCAAAAGCTTCTCCTCTGCAGGTGGGGTGAGGCCCTTGTCCAATGCGGTGTCTCATGGGAAATCCCCCTTCCCTCTTGGACCTTGAAAGGTTCCTTCACACCCTTGCTGTGACCCAAGAAGTTTCCCGACCCACCCGTCACCACTCGAGAGGAACACCGAGGGTCTGGCCGTGCCTCAATAGGAGCCCCGTTTTCACCTGCTCAGCTCCAGATGAGAGGCCCTTTCCCTGGTCCATCGAGAAAGGGTTCCCGGTGCTCCCCTCACATCCCAAGAAGAGGCGATCCAACCAGGAGAGTCAGGAAGAGCCTCAGGGGTGGGGCCACCATTCCCCTAGTCCACCAAAAGCCTCGTCCACTCCAGATGCCCCTGATTGCCCTGCACTGCCTCAGCTGTCACCCCAAGGCTCGAATCCTGACACAGTGGCAAGTGTGACATCCCTGGGGTACATGTGACAGCCTTTTGGTACCACAAGTGCAAGGCACAGATCACTGTGTCTACTCGACTGGGACTGGACACCGCTGCCGCAGCTGGGGAGGAAGCGGCCATGCACGTCTCCAGGCGAGACGAAGCCTGACTCCCCTGTGGGGGCTTCAGGGGACCCCGAAGACCTATGTGAGCACCGGCGAGGCAAGCTCAGGCTCCGGCCTCATCACAAGACAAGGCCTGAGGATGTGGCGATGACTCGGGAGGTATCCCCAGAGACACCTTGCAACTCGCAAGGAGACTCACCTCTCCTGAGGCTAGAGGGGCCCGTCCCTGGGGGCCCCGTCGTAACTTGAGAGGACCCCACAGCAAATCGAGCAAAACCAAAAGCTTCTCCCCTCCAGGTGGGGTGAGGCACTTGTCCGCCTCGGCCTCTTGGGGGAAATCACCCCTTGCCTCTTGGACCTCGAAAGGCTCCTTCACACTCTTGCAGTGACCCATGAAGTACACCGCCCCACCAATCCCCACTAGAGAGGAGCCCCGAGGGTCCCGCCATGTCTCAAGAGTAGCCACGTTTTCCCCTGCTCAGCTCTAGTTGAGGGGCCCTTTCATTGCTCTGTAGGGAAAGGGTTCCCGGCGCTCCCCTCTCATCCCAAGATGAGGCGATCACACCAGGAGTGTTGGGAGGAGCCTCAGGGGTCAGGCCATCATTCCCCAAGACCCCCAAATGCCTCGTCCACTGCAGATGCAACTGACTACCCTGCACTGCCTCGACTGTCACCCCCAGGCTCAACTCCTGACACCCTGGCACATGTGACAGCCCTAGGATACCTCGAGGGCAAGCCACAGATCCCTGTGTCCGCTTGACAGGGAGAGGGACGCTGCTGCTGCAGCTGGGGAGGAAAGCGGCCATGCACGTCTCCAGCTGAGACGAGGCCTGACTCCTCTGTGGGGGCTCCAGGGGAACACCATGACCTATGTCAGCAAGAGCAAGGAAAGCTCAGGTTCCGGCCTCAGAACCAGATGTGGACTGAGGACCCGGCGATGACTGGGGAGGAATCCCCAGAGGTGCCTGGCAATTCACACGAAGACTGGCCTCTCCTGAGACCACAGGGGCGGGTACCTGGGGTGCCCGTAGCAACTCGAGAGGACCCACCATAACTCGAGAAAAACCGAAGCTTCTCCCCTGCAGGTGGGTTGAGGCCCTCGTCCGCTGCAGCATCTCCCGGAAAATCACCCCTTCCTTCTTGGACCTTGAAAGGCTCCTTCTCACCCTTGCTATGACCCAAGAAGTTCCACGGTCCACCTGTCCTCACTCGAGGGGAACCCCGAGGGTCCCACCACGACTCAAGAGGAGCCCCATTTTCCCCTGCTCAGCTCCAGTTGAGGGGCACTTTCCTCAACTGGAAAGGGCTCCCGGCGCTCTCCTCGCATCCCAAGAGGAGGCGCTCACACAGGAGAGTCGGGAGGCACCTCAGCGGTCGGACCAACATTCCCCAAGACCCCCAAATGCGCCGTCCACTCCAGATGCACCTGACTGCTCTGCACTGCCTCGACTGTCACCCCGAGGATTGACTCCCGACACACTGGCTCGTGTGACAGCCCTGGAGTATCTCGAGGGCAAGCCACAGATCCCTGTGTCTGCTCGACGGGGAACCAGTCACTGCTGCCGAAGCAGGGGAGGAAAGCAACCATGCACGTCTCTAGGCGAGACAAGGTCTGACTTCCCCGTGGGGGCTCCAGGGGAACCCCAAGTCCTATGTCAGCCCAGGCAATGCAAGCTCAGGCTCCAGGTTGAGCAACATACGAGGACTGAGGACCCGGCGACAACTGCGGAGGAATCCCCAGAGGCGCATCTCAAGTCGCACGGAGACTGGCCTCTCCTGCGGCCACATGGACGGGTTCGTGGGGTTCCTGTCATAACTAGAGAAGATCCCGCTGCAATTCGAGAAAAACCAGAAGCTTCTCCCCTGTAGGCGGGGTGAGGCCCTTGTCTGCTGTGGTGTCTCGGGGGAAATCACCCCTTCTCTCTTGGACATCGAAAGGCTTCTTCACACCCATGCTGTGACCCAAGAAGTTCCCTGCCTTACCCGTCCCCACTCTAGAGGAACCCCGAGGGTCCTGCCGCGAATCAAGAGGAGCCCCGTTTTTCCCTGCTCATCTCCAGAAGAGGGGCTCTTTCCCTGCTCCATCAGGAAAGGTTTCCCGGCACTCCCCTCAAATCCCAAGAGGAGGCGCTCGCACCAGGAGAGTCCAGAGGAGCCTCGGGGGTCGGGCCACCTTTCCCCAAGACCCCCCAATGCCTCGTGCAATCTGGATGCACTTGACTGCCCTGCACTGCCTCGGCTGTCACCCCGAGGCTCATCTCCTGACACACTGGTATGTGTGACAGCCCTGGGGTACCTCGGGGGCAAGGCACATATCCCTTGTTCCGCTTGAGGGGAAGCTGGACACTGCTGTTGCAGCTGGAAAGGAAAGCGGCCATGCACATCTCCAGGCGAGACAAGGCCTGACTCCCCTGTGGGGGCTCCAGGGGAACCCCAAGGCCTATGACAGCATGGGCGAGGCAAGCTCAGGCTCCGGCCTCAGCACTAGACAAGGACTGAGGTCCCGGCAACGACTGGGGAGGAATCCCCAGAGGCACCTCTCAACTCTCACGGAGACTGCCCTCTCCTTAGGCCACAGGGGCGGGTCCCTGTGGTCCCTGTCATAACTCGAGAGGACCGCATCGCACCTCGAGAAAAACCAGAAGCTTCTCTTCTGCAGGTGGGGTGAGGCCCTTGTCCGCTGCGGCCGACAAGAGATTTCCGCTCAATGCAGTTTATGGTCCATTTCCCCCTCAGTGACTTGAGAGCAATCCTGTCTAACCCTCACACCGCAAAAGCAGCCATGACTAAACTCAGGCAACATGAGAGCTACCCTGAGGTCCCTGTCACAACTCGAGAGGAACCTGAAGATTCAGNTGGGAGGAGTCTCAGGTTCGGGCCCCCATTCCCCAAGACCCCCAAATGCCTCGTCCACTCCAGATGCACCTGACTGTCCTGCACTGCCTCGACTGTCACCCCAAGGCACGACTCCCGACACACTGGCACGTGTAACAGGCCTGAGGTACCAGGAGGGCAAGCCACAGATCTCTGAGTCGCCTCGACAGGGAGCCGGACAGTGCTGCTGCAGCTGGGGAGGAAAGCGGTGTGCGGTTCTCCAGACGAGATGAGGCCTGACTCCCATCTGGGGTCTCCAGGGGAACCCCAAGTCCTCTGTCAGCATGGGCGAGGCAAGCTCAGGCTCCGGCCTCAGCACTAGATGAGGACTTAGGACCCGGCGACGATTGCATACGAATACCCAGAGGCACCTCACAACTCGCACGGGGACTGGCCTCTCCTGAGGCCACAGGTTCGGGTCCCTGGGGTCTCCGTCGTAACTCGAGAGGACCCCACCGCAACTCGAGAAAAACCAGAAGCTTCTCCCCTGCTGGTGGCGTGAAGCCCTTGTCAGCTGTGGTGTCTTGGGAGAAATCACCCCTTCCCTCTGGGACCCCGAAAGGTTCCTTCACAGCCTAGCTGTGACCCAAGAAGTTGGCCGCCCCACCCGTCCCCACTAGAGAGGAACCCCCAGGTTCCTGCCACTACTCAAGAGGGTCCCCGTTTTCCCCTACTCAGCTCCAATGAGGGGCCCTTTCCTTGCTCCATTGGGAAAGGGTTCCCGCAGCTCCACTCCCATTCCAAGAGGAGACGCTCCCACTAACAGAGTCAGGAGAAGTGTCAGGTGTCGGGCCACCATTCCCCAAGACCCTCAAATGCCTCGTCCACTCCAGATAAACCTGACTGCCCTGCACTGCTTCGACTATCACCCAGAGGCTCAACTTCCGACACACTGGCACGTGTGATGGCCCTGGGGTACGTGTGACAGCCCTTTGGTACCTCGAGGGCAAGCCACAGATCCATGTGTCTGCTCTACGGCAAGCCGGACACTGCTGCTGCCACTGGGGAGGGAAGCAGCCATGCAGGTGAGACGAAGCCTGACTCCCCTCTGGGGGCTCCAGAGGAAGCCCAAGACCTATTTCAGCTTGGGCGAGGCAAGCTCAGGCTCTGGCCTCAGCACCAGACAAGGACTGAGGACCCAGCGACGACTGGGGAGTAATCCCCAGAGGTGCCTCGCAACTCGCACGGAGACTGGCCTCTCCTGAGGCCACAGGGGCGGGTCCATGGGGTCCCCATCATAACTCGAGAGAACCCCACTGCAACTTGAAAAAACCAGAAGCATCTCCCCTGCAGGGTGGGTGAGGCCTTTGTCCACTCGGGCATCTCGGGGGTAATCCTCCATTCCGTCTTGGAAGTTGAAAGGCTCCTTCACACCCTTGCTGTGACCCAAGAAGTTCCCCGCCCCACCTGTCCCCACTCGAGAGGAACCCCGAGGGTCCCGCGTGACGCAAGAGGAGCCCCGTTTTCCCCTGCTCAGCTCCAAATGAGGGGCCCTTTCCCTGCTCCATCGGGAAAGGGTTCCCAGCACTCCGCTCACATCCCAAGAGGAGATGCTCCCACCAGGAGAGTCGGGAGGAGCCTCAAGGGTCGGGCCACCATTCCCCAAGACACCCAAACGCCTCGTCCACTCCAGTTGCAACTGACTGCCGTGCACTGCATTGACTGTCACCCTGAGGCTCGACTCCCTACACACTGGCACGTGTGACAGCCCTGGCGTATCTCAAGGGCAAGCCGCAGATGCCTGTGTCACCTCGTCGGGGATCCGGACACTGCTGCTACAGCTGGGGAGGAAAGCAGTGGTGCACGTCTCCAGGTGAGAAGACGAGGCCTGACTCCCTTGTGGGGGCTCCAGGGGTACCCCAAGACCTATGTCAGCATGGATGTGGCAAGCTCAGGCTCCAGCCTCAGCACAAGACGAGGATGGGGACCCGGCGACGACTGGGTAGGAATCCCCAAAGGTGCCTGGCAACTGGCATGGAGACTGGCCTCTCCTGAGGCCATGGGGCGGTTCCGTGGGGTCCCAGTCATAACTCGAGGGGACCCCGGTGCAACTCGATATAAACCAAAAGCTTCTCCTCTGCAGGTGGGGTGAGGCCCTTGTCCAATGCGGTGTCTCATGGGAAATCCCCCTTCCCTCTTGGACCTTGAAAGGTTCCTTCACACCCTTGCTGTGACCCAAGAAGTTTCCCGACCCACCCGTCACCACTCGAGAGGAACACCGAGGGTCTGGCCGTGCCTCAATAGGAGCCCCGTTTTCACCTGCTCAGCTCCAGATGAGAGGCCCTTTCCCTGGTCCATCGAGAAAGGGTTCCCGGTGCTCCCCTCGCATCCCAAGAAGAGGCGATCCAACCAGGAGAGTCAGGAAGAGCCGCAGGGGTGGGGCCACCATTCCCCTAGTCCACCAAAAGCCTCGTCCACTCCAGATGCCCCTGATTGCCCTGCACTGCCTCAGCTGTCACCCCAAGGCTCGAATCCTGACACAGTGGCAAGTGTGACATCCCTGGGGTACATGTGACAGCCTTTTGGTACCACAAGTGCAAGGCACAGATCACTGTGTCTACTCGACTGGGACTGGACACCGCTGCCGCAGCTGGGGAGGAAGCAGCCATGCACGTCTCCAGGCGAGACGAAGCCTGACTCCCCTGTGGGGGCTTCAGGGGACCCCGAAGACCTATGTGAGCACCGGCGAGGCAAGCTCAGGCTCCGGCCTCATCACAAGACAAGGCCTGAGGATGTGGCGATGACTCGGGAGGTATCCCCAGAGACACCTTGCAACTCGCAAGGAGACTCACCTCTCCTGAGGCTAGAGGGGCCCGTCCCTGGGGGCCCCGTCGTAACTTGAGAGGACCCCACAGCAAATCGAGCAAAACCAAAAGCTTCTCCCCTCCAGGTGGGGTGAGGCACTTGTCCGCCTCGGCCTCTTGGGGGAAATCACCCCTTGCCTCTTGGACCTCGAAAGGCTCCTTCACACTCTTGCAGTGACCCATGAAGTACACCGCCCCACCAATCCCCACTAGAGAGGAGCCCCGAGGGTCCCGCCATGTCTCAAGAGTAGCCACGTTTTCCCCTGCTCAGCTCTAGTTGAGGGGCCCTTTCATTGCTCTGTAGGGAAAGGGTTCCCGGCGCTCCCCTCTCATCCCAAGATGAGGCGATCACACCAGGAGTGTTGGGAGGAGCCTCAGGGGTCAGGCCATCATTCCCCAAGACCCCCAAATGCCTCGTCCACTGCAGATGCAACTGACTACCCTGCACTGCCTCGACTGTCACCCCCAGGCTCAACTCCTGACACCCTGGCACATGTGACAGCCCTAGGATACCTCGAGGGCAAGCCACAGATCCCTGTGTCCGCTTGACAGGGAGAGGGACGCTGCTGCTGCAGCTGGGGAGGAAAGCGGCCATGCACGTCTCCAGCTGAGACGAGGCCTGACTCCTCTGTGGGGGCTCCAGGGGAACACCATGACCTATGTCAGCAAGAGCAAGGAAAGCTCAGGTTCCGGCCTCAGAACCAGATGTGGACTGAGGACCCGGCGATGACTGGGGAGGAATCCCCAGAGGTGCCTGGCAATTCACACGAAGACTGGCCTCTCCTGAGACCACAGGGGCGGGTACCTGGGGTGCCCGTAGCAACTCGAGAGGACCCACCATAACTCGAGAAAAACCGAAGCTTCTCCCCTGCAGGTGGGTTGAGGCCCTCGTCCGCTGCAGCATCTCCCGGAAAATCACCCCTTCCTTCTTGGACCTTGAAAGGCTCCTTCTCACCCTTGCTGTGACCCAAGAAGTTCCACGGTCCACCTGTCCTCACTCGAGGGGAACCCCGAGGGTCCCACCACGACTCAAGAGGAGCCCCATTTTCCCCTGCTCAGCTCCAGTTGAGGGGCACTTTCCTCAACTGGAAAGGGCTCCCGGCGCTCTCCTCGCATCCCAAGAGGAGGCGCTCACACAGGAGAGTCGGGAGGCACCTCAGCGGTCGGACCAACATTCCCCAAGACCCCCAAATGCGCCGTCCACTCCAGATGCACCTGACTGCTCTGCACTGCCTCGACTGTCACCCCGAGGATTGACTCCCGACACACTGGCTCGTGTGACAGCCCTGGAGTATCTCGAGGGCAAGCCACAGATCCCTGTGTCTGCTCGACGGGGAACCAGTCACTGCTGCCGAAGCAGGGGAGGAAAGCAACCATGCACGTCTCTAGGCGAGACAAGGTCTGACTTCCCCGTGGGGGCTCCAGGGGAACCCCAAGTCCTATGTCAGCCCAGGCAATGCAAGCTCAGGCTCCAGGTTGAGCAACATACGAGGACTGAGGACCCGGCGACAACTGCGGAGGAATCCCCAGAGGCGCATCTCAAGTCGCACGGAGACTGGCCTCTCCTGCGGCCACATGGACGGGTTCGTGGGGTTCCTGTCATAACTAGAGAAGATCCTGCTGCAATTCGAGAAAAACCAGAAGCTTCTCCCCTGTAGGCGGGGTGAGGCCCTTGTCTGCTGTGGTGTCTCGGGGGAAATCACCCCTTCTCTCTTGGACATCGAAAGGCTTCTTCACACCCATGCTGTGACCCAAGAAGTTCCCTGCCTTACCCGTCCCCACTCTAGAGGAACCCCGAGGGTCCTGCCGCGAATCAAGAGGAGCCCCGTTTTTCCCTGCTCATCTCCAGAAGAGGGGCTCTTTCCCTGCTCCATCAGGAAAGGTTTCCCGGCACTCCCCTCAAATCCCAAGAGGAGGCGCTCGCACCAGGAGAGTCCAGAGGAGCCTCGGGGGTCGGGCCACCTTTCCCCAAGACCCCCCAATGCCTCGTGCAATCTGGATGCACTTGACTGCCCTGCACTGCCTCTGCTGTCACCCCGAGGCTCATCTCCTGACACACTGGTATGTGTGACAGCCCTGGGGTACCTCGGGGGCAAGGCACATATCCCTTGTTCCGCTTGAGGGGAAGCTGGACACTGCTGTTGCAGCTGGAAAGGAAAGCGGCCATGCACATCTCCAGGCGAGACAAGGCCTGACTCCCCTGTGGGGGCTCCAGGGGAACCCCAAGGCCTATGACAGCATGGGCGAGGCAAGCTCAGGCTCCGGCCTCAGCACTAGACAAGGACTGAGGTCCCGGCAACGACTGGGGAGGAATCCCCAGAGGCACCTCTCAACTCTCACGGAGACTGCCCTCTCCTTAGGCCACAGGGGCGGGTCCCTGTGGTCCCTGTCATAACTCGAGAGGACCGCATCGCACCTCGAGAAAAACCAGAAGCTTCTCTTCTGCAGGTGGGGTGAGGCCCTTGTCCGCTGCGGCCGACAAGAGATTTCCGCTCAATGCAGTTTATGGTCCATTTCCCCCTCAGTGACTTGAGAGCAATCCTGTCTAACCCTCACACCGCAAAAGCAGCCATGACTAAACTCAGGCAACATGAGAGCTACCCTGAGGTCCCTGTCACAACTCGAGAGGAACCTGAAGATTCAGGTCAGAACTTGAGAAACACCATGAGATTCCAACCCAACGTGAGATGAGGCCCTTTCTCCTGCAGTCACTCAAGAGCAATTCCGCACACCACATTGCAACTCAAAAGGAGACTAGACTACCCTGAGGCAACATGAGAGGTTCCCTGAGTTCTCCGTCACAACTCAAGAGGAAACCACAGCTTTAGGCTGCAACTTGAGAAACACCACGAGATAGATCCCTCAGTGAAAAATGAGACCAATTGCCCCTGCAGTGACTTGAGAGCAATGCCACGCACCGCCTTGCAACTCAAAAGGAGACTTGACTTCCTTGAGGAAACACGCGAGGTTCCCCAGGTTCACCTTCAGAAATCTAGAGGAACCCCAATCTTCTCACTGGAAGTTGAGTAAAACAAGATCCCCTAACACTACCACCACTGCAAATGCGAGATAAGGCCCTTTTCCAGTGCAGCACTTCAAGAGCAATCCACCATTCCCTTTTGAAACGCAAAAAGGTGCTTGAATTCCTTACACAATTCAAGAGGTTCCCCGAGATTCCCATCACCACTTGAGAGGAACCATGAGTTTCACACCACAACTCGAAAAGAGCTCC
>SJYW01010632.1:129428-140280 GCA_006410735.1 Raphicerus campestris | reverse complement strand
ATTTTCAAATTAGAGATTTTGTCTTTTCTGAATATATACCCAGGAGTGGGATTGCAGGATCATATGGTAACTTTATGTTTAGTTTTTTAAGGAACCTCCATTCTGTTTGCCATAATGGCTGTACCTATTTACATTCCCACCAACAGAGTAAGGAGGGTTCCCTTTTCTCCACACCCTCTCCAGCATTTGTTGCTTTCAGACACTTTGATGATAGCCATTCTGACCAGTGTGAGGTGATTACTTGTTGTGGTTTTGATTTGCATTTTTCTGATAACTAGTGGTGCTGAGCACCTTTTGTGTGCCTGTTGGTNCACCAACAGAGTAAGGAGGGTTCCCTTTTCTCCACACCCTCTCCAGCATTTGTTGCTTTCAGACACTTTGATGATAGCCATTCTGACCAGTGTGAGGTGATTACTTGTTGTGGTTTTGATTTGCATTTTTCTGATAACTAGTGGTGCTGAGCACCTTTTGTGTGCCTGTTGGTTATCTGTACATCTTCCTTGGAGAGATCTCTATTTAGGTCTTCTGCCTATGTTTTTATTGGGTTAATTAGGGTTTTTTTTTATATTGAGTTATGTAAGCTGTTTATATATTTTAGATATTAACCCCTTGTCAATCACACTGTCTTGATTTTTTATAAAAGTCTTCAGAAGGGAGTACTCTTGTTACACACAATTTATACCTAAGGAAACTGAGGAACAGAGAGGTTAAAAGTAATTCAAAGGTAACACAGCTTTGAATACAAGTAGGTTGGCTCTGCAACTCTCAGAAGATGGAGAAGCAGGTAAATACAGTGATGAACTAGAAAAGGGACTATTTTGAAGGAAATTAGCAACTTCTGTTAAACTAGTTCTGCCCCATCTATATTTTCAGTTTTTATGGGTAAGTTTAGTTACCAATAACTAAACAACATTTCATTTTAGTTACTAATGCTCCTATTGGCACCCAAACCACCACTAATTTTCAAGAAATTAAAGAAGGCTTTATTACTTATAAAATTACACAGAATAAGGAGTGGAGGGTGATATATGGACAAAGAATCTTCTCTGTGTTTAGGGGAAAAGTTCAACTGACACCATCTAGTTAGTTTAGATGGTTGAGACTTGGCCAGTGTTATAAATAATATCAAAGAATATTTCAGTCCCCAGGAATTTTTTGAAACCACATTTTTTTCCAACCCATCCTGGTGTGTGTGTGTGTCTGTGTTTTAAAAAGCTGAAAGAATAATCTGGAACCCATTTTAAAGTTTTGTTAAAACTCATGCTTGTTACAGCCTGATTTCTTTCAGATTTTGTCCATCTTTCAAATCTAAAATATAATTCTATAATATTTGTGGCCAACTGTATTTCTATTGAGAAGGAAGAGAATAGAGATTGTCCTCTAGAATTTCTTTTTCATTAAAATTTTGGCTCCCTCTGGTCCAGTCTATTTGTTTCTCTTTTCAAAAATCTTATCTCACTACCATATGATTTCACTCATATATGGAATATAAAGAACAAACCAAAATAGTAGACAAATCAAACAAAAACAAACATGCAGACAGAGACAACAGAGAGGAAGGGGTAAGAGGGATCAGCTGTATGATGACTGATGGAAACTAAATTTTTGGTGGTGAGCATGCAGTAGGGTAGATCAAAACAGCAACAGAATGTTGTGCACACAAAACATTCAAGGTTATAAACTAAGGTTACCTCAATCAGATCTGAAAAAAATGTTTAAGGTTAGCAACCTTCCCCAAATCTTGTCTACATCCTGCTGGCCCAAGTATTTATTCTTTTCATTTGTTCAGATCAGAATGACTTAAGCAATGAAAAAACATAGTAGCAATAATATGTATTCTTTATTTACACAGCAACCTTCTTTTACAGATTCTAAACTTTAGGGAGTGAGAACACTGTCTTCTAAACGTCAGTGGGCTGGATCTAGGTTCCTCAGTAAAAGGCATTTAATATGGATGGAAATATTTGGCAGAACTCTCAAGGTTACAGTTTTATCAGGGCCACTTGTTACTTCTCCCTGTTACATAATCCTATCGCATTTTGGCCCTTTCTCTCCATGGACTTTCCAGACGAGTCAGCTACCAGAGATGAGAAAAATTTGACTTTTCATTGCTTTGAGCACTTGACATCTCCCACTCTAATCCAGGGAAAGTGGTATTTTTATTTCTGCAAAGGTTAACTTCATAACATTTGGTCTTGGAACATTTGTGATGAAAATCAGGTTAAGAAATCCCATGTCACAGCACCTCCTGCTCACGTCTGGAAACCTCCGAGCCAGGTCTGGCCACAACCCAGGCCTCTCTCCTCTGCTCCGAGTCACTGATCTCATTTCTTATGACTCCTTGACAGACTCCAGCCAAGAGAACTTCCCACACACATCTCCACACACAGACCAGTCAATCAAAGCACTAATGTAGCACCTACTGTTTGCAGAAAAAGCCTTATGTTTTACTTTCCACTGGCCAATTGCTGGATTAAAAGCCTGGCTCAGAATTTCCTTCCAGAAAATGTCCTTTGCTTAATGACTGCCCTTTCCATTGTCTCTATAAATATGTGTCCTCCAGTGAGCCCAACTCCAGCCCTGCTAAGATAATTAGCATTTAACTAGGACCTACAGGGAGGGATAAATTGGATGACATAACAACCCTATACACACACACACACACACACACACACCTCACAATTATAGTTACCAAAAATTTCATGAAAATAATACTAACTCTTACTAGACAGGATACACTCAAGTATTTTTAAATTTGAATTCTCTTTCATTTTTTAAAAAAATTCTCATCTTTATGTACAAAACTGATTTCGACACCAGCAGCTTGCAAATCCCTGAGGTACCCTGGGTATTTAGCATAGAAGTTAATTAGAGATTCTAGAGAATGAACCTATAATTCAAGCAGGAAGTTCACAAATATTGTCAGAGAAAGTGAAGCTTTCTCCAAATAAAATACTTGTTAACAGATGCCAAGTTTGACTAAATTCTCTGAATTTCTAAGAATTAATTCATTCCTGAAGGCAAACTTATTTTTGAGCATCCAGTCCAGTCTAGACTTGAGCGTGCAAAAATGGATAGATAGGGTTCTTGTCATCCAGAACCTCATGGTTTAACAGAGGATGCAGAAGACCCAGGACTCTTGGTCAATGTCCTAAGTTCTATAATGCGCCCTGGGGTGCTCCCTAATTCAGGAAGGGGTGGGTGCACTTCCTAGACCTGGTGACTCTCTAGTGGAGGCTAAAAGAGGAGTGACAGTCTTCATAGACTGAGTGAGTCATAGGTGGTTGTGTTTCTAGAGTAGGGGCCCTCTCGAGTCTGCAGGCATTGTGAGTACGTGGTCCCTATGACTCCAGTGAAGGGCACTCACAGGGAGATGGTCAGAGATGAGCCTTCAGAAGGAAGTGAACAGAGATGCTTGAATTTTCTCCTGAAACCTAAAGGTAGCCCAGTGACAGGATAAAGAGGTTTCTGGTTTTGAAAGATTCCTAAAGGAGGAGTGTGGATGATGCTGGCCAAGAAGCAGGCTGGGGCAGCAGGTCTAGTTAGGGGGTAAGTGCAGAAACCCAGAGGAGAGAGTGTAAAAAGGACCCTACTGGACTGAGAGTGGTGGTAATGGAAAAGCAGGGAGCCCTCTGTGAGGCATCAAGGACACAGCGGCCAGTGGCTTAAAGCAGGCCCCATCTCGGATGGGCATCTGTGCTAACCACTTGGTAGGAGGATGTAAGTGGGGAGACAGTTTTGGGAAAGGAGTTCGTGCTGGATATGCCCAGTTTGGAGTGCCCAGACTGATTTTAATAGCCACTTGTGTACAGAGATTAGGGAGCAGTCTAGCCTGGTGTTAGATGAAGCCACAGGCAAAGATCAAACCAGCAGAAGATTGGAAATAAGGCTCAGAGAAGGCCCCAGATTCAAGGTTATTACTGATTTGCTAGAGATCAGCTGGGTCTGGTGAGCCTGGGATCTGCACAAGCTGCCTTGTCTTTGCTCCTCCAGCTTTTCCTAGCTTAAATGCCACCAGAGAGCTGGAGGAGTGGTCTTTATTGTATTTATCCAACACAGTCCCTCCTTCAGGAGGCTTCCAGAGATGGCCCAGGTGCCAGGCAGAGGGCATAGCTCCAACAGTCAGAATGAAGAAGGTAAGGGTGATTCTCTACTCAGTCATTAACAAACTGTAAAGGGCTGGTTCTGAAATGTCTGGTGGGCTGCTGCTGCTAAGTCGTTTTAGTCATGTCTGACTCTGTGCGACCCCATAGACGGCAGCCCACCAGGCTCCTCTATCCCTGGGATTCACCAGGCAAGAACACTGGAGTGGGTTGCCATGTCCTTCTCCAATGCATGAAAGTGAAGAGTGAAAGTGAAGTCACTCACTCGTGTCCGACTCTTAGCCACCGCATGGACTGCAGCCTATCAGGCTCCTCCACCCATGGGATTTTCCAGACAAGAATACTGGTGGGCAGGGGATTCCAAATCGCTCATAGATTCTGCTATATCCCTTTGACACACTGGAGTGTTGTACTGATCGTATTTCTGAGGACCCTGAGCTAAGAGGGCTATTTCATTATTGGGCCTTAAGTCCTTCCAGCTTTGAATTACTGCACTTGAGTCCACATACAGATCAGCTCCAGAGGAGGGCAGAGGGATGAGGAGGGAGGAGGGGAGGCTGAAGCTCAAGCTCTGTTCTAGGGTGTTAGGGGCAGTGAAGCTCACTGTTGTTATGGACTGAGTTGTGGTCCCCCGCCCCTTGCCAAATTCATCTGCGGAAGTGCTAACTCCCAGCATTTCAGCATGTGACTGTGTTTGGAGGCAGGGTCTATAAAGAGGTAACTTACTTAAAATGTGCTGTCATCTACTACGACTCGTGTCTTTAAAAGAGGAGATCAGGACACAGACACAGAAAAAAGACCATGCCAAGCACAGGAGGACCGCTACCCTCAAACCGAGTAGAGAGCCCTCAGGAGAAACCAATCATCCTGACACCTGATCTTGGATTTCCAGCCTCCAGATCTGTGAAAAGATTAATTTCTGTGGTCCAGGCCGCATGGCCTGTGGTAGTTACTAGGCAGCCCTAGAAAACTATCAATAACACACTCACCTTTCATTCTTCTGATGGGGGCTGCTGTGCATAAATTGGTGTTGTGGTGTTCCTCCTACGCAAGAAGAAGAGAGTCTAACACTCACAGGAACAGCAGCAGGGGCTGGATTGAAATCACATGCCAACGCAAGCTAGTGAAACAGACGAATAGCAAGTGTGGATTTCACAAATCTAAATTTACCTACTGCTTTGCAGATTACCAACTACTACATGAACTTTATTAACTCCTTTAATCTTCTCAACTCCCTCAGCATCACCTGGGAACTTGTTAGAAACGCCAAGTTCTCCGCCCTGGCAGATGTTAAGCATCGGAAAGTGGGGCGGGGCTTCGCGACAAGTGTTTCAACAAATCTCAGGTGGAGGTGGGCCGAGGATTCTGATCAGCAAAAGTTAAGTGTGAGANCAGGGGATTCCAAATCGCTCATAGATTCTGCTATATCCCTTTGACACACTGGAGTGTTGTACTGATTGTATTTTTGAGGACCCTGAGCTAAGAGGGCTATTTCATTATTGGGCCTTAAGTCCTTCCAGCTTTGAATTACTGCACTTGAGTCCACATACAGATCAGCTCCAGAGGAGGGCAGAGGGATGAGGAGGGAGGAGGGGAGGCTGAAGCTCAAGCTCTGTTCTAGGGTGTTAGGGGCAGTGAAGCTCACTGTTGTTATGGACTGAGTTGTGGTCCCCCGCCCCTTGCCAAATTCATCTGCTGAAGTGCTAACTCCCAGCATTTCAGCATGTGACTGTGTTTGGAGGCAGGGTCTATAAAGAGGTAACTTACTTAAAATGTGCTGTCATCTACTATGACTCGTGTCTTTAAAAGAGGAGATCAGGACACAGACACAGAAAAAAGACCATGCCAAGCACAGGAGGACCGCTACCCTCAAACCGAGTAGAGAGCCCTCAGGAGAAACCAATCGTCCTGACACCTGATCTTGGATTTCCAGCCTCCAGATCTGTGAAAAGATGAATTTCTGTGGTCCAGGCCGCATGGCCTGTGGTAGTTACTAGGCAGCCCTAGAAAACTATCAATAACACACTCACCTTTCATTCTTCTGATGGGGGCTGCTGTGCATAAATTGGTGTTGTGGTGTTCCTCCTACGCAAGAAGAAGAGAGTCTAACACTCACAGGAACAGCAGCAGGGGCTGGATTGAAATCACATGCCAACGCAAGCTAGTGAAACAGACGAATAGCAAGTGTGGATTTCACAAATCTAAATTTACCTACTGCTTTGCAGATTACCAACTACTACATGAACTTTATTAACTCCTTTAATCTTCTCAACTGCCTCAGCATCACCTGGGAACTTGTTAGAAACGCCAAGTTCTCCGCCCTGGCAGATGTTAAGCATCGGAAAGTGGGGCGGGGCTTCGCGACAAGTGTTTCAACAAATCTCAGGTGGAGGTGGGCCGAGGATTCTGATCAGCAAAAGTTAAGTGTGAGAACCACTTGGCGGGGGGGGGCGGGGAGCGGAGAAAGGAAAGGTCTTCTGTCTAGAGGTGGGTGACGTGACTTTCACAGCTGTGACTGGAGGGGCCAGGATGGTCTCCTTGACAACGGGCCCGGAGCGCCTGTGACTATAAAGTTCGCACACCTTGCTGGGTTTTATCCCTGGATCGACTGGACCCTCGGAGCTCCAGTTCCGGATCTCTAAGGTCAGTGGCACCCCTCCGGCCTCAGAGCGGCCGCAAGTCTGGAGCCCGGGGAGCAAGGCGAGCCTTGGAGCCCGGAGCCGCCGGACGCATGTGCGCGCGCGCGTTCTCCTGCAGGCGCGGGTGCGCGCCTAGGGGGTGGGTCGCCCGGGCCCCGCTGGCCTGGCGCGCGGTCCGAGCCACTCAGAGCGCCCGGCGGCCGACACCCGGGGGCCCTACAATTAATACCCGGCGCCCGCCCGCCGCTCCGGGACTCGCGCGCCCGCTCTCTGCGAAGGAGGCGCTAGCTGGGCCCTGATCCTCCTCGCAACTCGTCTGCTCTGGCAGCTGTGGCGACGGAGCTCTGGACGGACCCTCTTGAGCCCCTCGCCGAGAGCCAGCTCGCGCAAGGACCAGTGTTCCACGCCCCCGCCACCCTCGTCGCCGCGGGGAACTCTGCGCCGGCGGCCGGCAGGCAGGTGGGCGAGCGCGCCGGCTAGGTAAGTGCGGGAAGTCCCGGCGCGCGGGTGAACCCGCTGGGCTGGGGACGCGGACCTTCGCGCGTGGGTGTACTCTCGGCTCCTCTTGGCCCCTCTCCAAAGTTGTAGCGGCTATCTGGGATAGCGGGGAGACGGACAGACTCACCTGCTGGAAGTGTGTTTACTCGGGCGAAAGAGCGAGTCATTGGCCAGCCACTCCCCCCTGGCTGGGGAGCGACACGCCGGCCGACCTTGGGCTCCCCCGGGACTGCGACTGTCCCTGAAGCTGCCCCAAGCGTCTTCCGAGTCCTAGGACTCGGGGGTGTGATAAAGCCACTATCCTCTCCTCCGGCCCTTTTAATTCGGGCAGAAGAGGGCTACTGAGAATCAAGACCCAAACTTTGACACAGTGAAACTGACTTTCCAGGGCTTTTTAAAACTCGTCTTGCTTACGCGGTTAATGGTGGGTTCCTGAGGACGCCTCCGGGGAGCAGGGCTGGAGCGAGTGGGGGCGCCCAGTGGTCCCGGGGCACAGGGACAGCCCTGGTCCTCTTAGGCCGGGGTCGGGCCCAGCTCGCGCATAACGGCCCAGGACAGTCCCGGCGCGCTGGCCCCTACTCTCGTGGGTGGCCGCGGTGGGAGGCGCGGGAATCCCTGCGCTGGGCCGGGCTCCATGTTCCCGACCCGCTCCAGCCCGGGGAAGCTCTGGCCGGTGGCCCGGCAGAGGGCGCCCGCTCCCGATCGCCGCGCCGGCCGGAGGAGGGAGGGCACTCGAGTGAGGCTCCAGGTGAGGAGCTGTGAATCATCCCGGGAGGGGGACCCGGTCCTCGTTCTGGGAAAGCAGGCAGGGAGTGGCCGCAGCGCTGTCGAGAGTCTGGGCTGCCCAGCAGCTGTCGGGCCGGGAGCGGCAGCTGTGCCCCGGGAGGTCTGGGGGAAGCTCGGAAAGAAGGTGAGGAACGTCCCTCCGCGCGGTGGCCGAGGGCAGGGATCAGCTGCACAGAGCTCCGGCGGGCAGACAGTAGGACGCGCCGCGGCGCGCCCTCCCCCGGGGGCAGGAGGTGAGATTAGTTAGACTTGGGTTTGGGACGGTCCTGCTGGGGGAGGCCGATCTCTGGACCGCCGCGATGGGGCGCTCCCGGGGGCGGGGGCCCGCGGGGTCCAAGAGCAACAACAAAGGCGCGGCGCAGCCGCCGCTCCCACCCACTTCCGTCCCCGGCGCGCCCGGGCGCGCGCCGCCCCGCGGCACCGGCCGGCTCAGGCTTCCCCTCTGCGGAGTTTCGGGAAGTTACCGGGGCGGCCCGTTAGGCGGGGAGGAGGGNCTGTCTAGAGGTGGGTGACGTGACTTTCACAGCTGTGACTGGAGGGGCCAGGATGGTCTCCTTGACAACGGGCCCGGAGCGCCTGTGACTATAAAGTTCGCACACCTTGCTGGGTTTTATCCCTGGATCGACTGGACCCTCGGAGCTCCAGTTCCGGATCTCTAAGGTCAGTGGCACCCCTCCGGCCTCAGAGCGGCAGCAGGTCTGGAGCCCGGGGAGCAAGGCGAGCCTTGGAGCCCGGAGCCGCCGGACGCGTGTGCGCGCGCGCGTTCTCCGGCAGGCGCGGGTGCGCGCCTAGGGGGTGGGTCGCCCGGGCCCCGCTGGCCTGGCGCGCGGTCCGAGCCACTCAGAGCGCCCGGCGGCCGACACCCGGGGGCCCTACAATTAATACCCGGCGCCCGCCCGCCGCTCCGGGACTCGCGCGCCCGCTCTCTGGGAAGGAGGCGCTAGCTGGGCCCTGATCCTCCTCGCAACTCGTCTGCTCTGGCAGCTGTGGCGACGGAGCTCTGGACGGACCCTCTTGAGCCCCTCGCCGAGAGCCAGCTCGCGCAAGGACCAGTGTTCCACGCCCCCGCCACCCTCGTCGCCGCGGGGAACTCTGCGCCGGCGGCCGGCAGGCAGGTGGGCGAGCGCGCCGGCTAGGTAAGTGCGGGAAGTCCCGGCGCGCGGGTGAACCCGCTGGGCTGGGGACGCGGACCTTCGCGCGTGGGTGTACTCTCGGCTCCTCTTGGCCCCTCTCCAAAGTTGTACCGGCTATCTGGGATAGCGGGGAGACGGACAGACTCACCTGCTGGAAGTGTGTTTACTCGGGCGAAAGAGCGAGTCATTGGCCAGCCACTCCCCCCTGGCTGGGGAGCGACACGCCGGCCGACCTTGGGCTCCCCCGGGACTGCGACTGTCCCTGAAGCTGCCCCAAGCGTCTTCCGAGTCCTAGGACTCGGGGGTGTGATAAAGCCACTATCCTCTCCTCCGGCCCTTTTAATTCGGGCAGAAGAGGGCTACTGAGAATCAAGACCCAAACTTTGTTTGACACAGTGAAACTGACTTTTCAGGGCTTTTTAAAACTCGTCTTGCTTACGCGGTTAATGGTGGGTTCCTGAGGACGCCTCCGGGGAGCAGGGCTGGAGCGAGTGGGGGCGCCCAGTGGTCCCGGGGCACAGGGACAGCCCTGGTCCTCTTAGGCCGGGGTCGGGCCCAGCTCGCGCATAACGGCCCAGGACAGTCCCGGCGCGCTGGCCCCTACTCTCGTGGGTGGCCGCGGTGGGAGGCGCGGGAATCCCTGCGCTCGGCCGGGCTCCATGTTCCCGACCCGCTCCAGCCCGGGGAAGCTCTGGCCGGTGGCCCGGCAGAGGGCGCCCGCTCCCGATCGCCGCGCCGGCCGGAGGAGGGAGGGCACTCGAGTGAGGCTCCAGGTGAGGAGCTGTGAATCATCCCGGGAGGGGGACCCGGTCCTCGTTCTGGGAAAGCAGGCAGGGAGTGGCCGCAGCGCTGTCGAGAGTCTGGGCTGCCCAGCAGCTGTCGGGCCGGGAGCGGCAGCTGTGCCCCGGGAGGTCTGGGGGAAGCTCGGAAAGAAGGTGAGGAACGTCCCTCCGCGCGGTGGCCGAGGGCAGGGATCAGCTGCACAGAGCTCCGGCGGGCAGACAGTAGGACGCGCCGCGGCGCGCCCTCCCCCGGGGGCAGGAGGTGAGATTAGTTAGACTTGGGTTTGGGACGGTCCTGCTGGGGGAGGCCGATCTCTGGACCGCCGCGATGGGGCGCTCCCGGGGGCGGGGGCCCGCGGGGTCCAAGAGCAACAACAAAGGCGCGGCGCAGCCGCCGCTCCCACCCACTTCCGTCCCCGGCGCGCCCGGGCGCGCGCCGCCCCGCGGCACCGGCCGGCTCAGGCTTCCCCTCTGCGGAGTTTCGGGAAGTTAGCGGGGCGGCCCGTTAGGCGGGGAGGAGGGGTGAGGAAGGGGCGGCCCGGGGAAGGACAGGCTTGTGCCCAGAACTGCGACACTGCCGGCCTCCCAGTCTCACCGCCTGGGCGGAGGGCGAGGGCAGCAGCAGCCCCCTGGCGCCTTCCTCGGGGTCCCTGGGTAGCGCCCCAGCGGTGGGAAGTGCCGGCGCCGCGCGCCCTGCCAGCCCGCCGGGCCACGCCCCTCCGCGCGGGCTCCCGGAAGGGAGGGGTTTAGTCCCAGGGTGACAGCGGCCGCCCCCCGGTACCCTGAGGGGAGCTCCAGAAGGCGGTAATTGCATTACTGTGAGGGAGCGACCTGGCGGCTCCAGTTCAGGCCGCAATCTGGGTCAGGTGCGGGCTTAAGCGCTTCTGGCGTCCGCATTACAGCTCCGGTGC